>JAIPRN010001706.1:0-40678 GCA_025469175.1 Geopemphigus sp. TES_GeoC_2020
CTATCGATATTTCGAATCGTCATTTTGTCGCGTACGCGTTAGTCGTGTTACGCATTTCGGCATTCGTCGGTGCTCTTCGACGGTACGTTTGAAATAGTTTCGGGCCGACGTGTTTTGACGTTTTTCGCGTGCCGTAACGATTCCAAGTTTTTGGTACCTCCCGTAATATTTACAGTTGGGACCGAGCCTCTGTCGCACACTTGCCCGCCGAACGTTGCGCGATAATTTTTACCCGTACTGGCGCGTGTTATGGACTACGAACGAACTACGCTCGGATACGAATTTGTTGACGAGTTCGTTATCAACAAAGTACTTGTCGAGCGCGTATCGTCGCCAGAAACGTTCGATATAAAGTTTAACAGTCGATCTCCGTCGAACGCATAAATATGAACTTTGGTCGGGTTTCGGTCATCGATAGTATTCAACGTGCGGTCTTTCGGGCACTACGGTTATCATAACAGTACGTCACACGACGTTCAGGGGTGTGCGCTGTGCGGTATTTTAAGCGTATTAGGCCCCGTAGTTAATTGTGTAGTAGTCGACGACCCTCGTTAATCGGCTGGATTGATAATTCGACGGGACGGGCGAAACAAATGAAAACGTACGAAACGCGCAGTGCTTCATTATTCACGTTTAACGGCGAGAAACTAGTACACACCGTACAATGTCGCCCGAAACCGTTTTACAACAGCGCCGTCTCGCACGGCTATAGACGTCATGCACAGGGTGCCGTCTCTGTATACGTACCGTTTTTGTCGTTTGGATAGCACGCGCCGTTCTGTTCGTTGATGTGGCGTACCCGGGGCGGGTGTATAACGCGCGGCGGTCTAATCGTTTTATATCGGCCGATGAAACGCGGTCAAGTGGTTAGTTCAAACGAAAATATGTACGTTTACGAGGCCCGACAATTTCACGCGTAAAATGTTACTTCACGTACGGTTGTTTCGTACCACAACGCTCGGTTCGAACCGGACGGAAAAACGTACGCCCTTAGTTCGCGCACTATCGTCGCGAAACAATCGCCCCGTACGGCGAAGCGCCTAGTATACAACTACGAAATAGTTTACATCGTACACGACGAACTCCGCGATTGTATCTTTTCTGTTTTTTTCCGTTTCGTGTACACTCTTTATACTCGCTCGTCGTCCCCTCGAGTGTTCACTTTTCGCAATACGGTCGAGTGTTTATTTTTTTTTGTTCGTTTGTCGTCTCTATTACGAGCTATGCTTACACCTTTGGCGCCTCACTGTTCCACGAGCGAATAGGGAACGTGAACTATATATATTTATATACACACGCGCGCACGCGCAGCGCGTCACGTTTTACATAAACAAAAAATCGCTTTTGACGCGTGGTATTATTTATGCCATGCAAGATATAATACTGTACGTCGTCGACGATCGGGCGCACGTGTGACAAAAAAAAAAACCTCCCGGCTTGTTTATATTCGTCGTCCGTGGAATTGACACGTTTAACAGAATGTACGTACCGCCTAATTAGAACGGCAAGGACTTTGGAACGATATTCGTTTTCGCTAACGATTCGGTTTCGCGAACTGTTAAATTCGTTTAAATGTTTTCAGCGAATAATTTCGTTTCCATTGGAATTTCTCCGGCAATCGAAAAATTGGCCGTCGACGACGCCGTAAATCGCGTTCTATTAACGGAAAAAATCACAGTAAGAACAGCGATTCGTTCACGGTGTAGAACCGTTATGTCTCGGCGGACCCTCGAACTCGAAAAGTCGATTAGTGACATTTCGATTTGGTCGTAGGTTAAATGCAGAATTGTTCGATTCGACTATAGATGGTAAAAAAATCAAAATTGATTCAAATAAATACGTAAAACGTCCCTTTTTTTTTAAACCGGCAATACACTCACTGGCCCGGAAAGCTTGAAGGCAGTACTTCGGACCAGTGAGTCGCCATCATTTATTGAAAAATTCAAAATTTACAAAGTTTTACATTAATGATCATCCTTAAGACGTAAAACGTCCCTCGATGTACAGAAAAATTGTACACGAAATAAACGAAGGCGTTCGTATTACATGTCCGCGTATCGTCTGTCGTATCGGAACGAAATAGGCGGCGTAATAATTTCGGCGATAATAAACTAAATCGGAAATATCGTACAAATTACGTTATGGCAATTGACGAGGTATTTTTTTTGTGTCGAATTTCCCCGGGAAATATCGAGTACGCGATAATTATAATTACGAGGGGCGTTCCCGAACGTGTTTATACCGTACGAAATTAAACACCGTGTTCTCGAAACCAGCGTGGCGCTATTAAATACCGGGGTTAAGCCCGTTACGAAATATATTTCGAATACGCCTTTTGTCCTTTTAATATAAATTAAAATTTTTAACGTAAATAACTCTGGGAATACTCTTCGAAAAACGCCCGCGTACGATACGATTGAAATACAATCGTTCGACGAAAATAGGCCGAAACTAAGAGTCCGCGCAACGTTGTATGGTTTCATTCGGACGTTCGTAACGTTCAATTTATCTGTGACTCAGTTCGTTGACCTGAGATTATGGCTATTTCGCGATAAGGTCTGTGTCGATAGTGGCACCGACCTACTCGGCGCAGGCCTTGTCACCCTATCCACAACCACGGGCCAACAAGCGTTTCTCTATAATAGTTTTTTTTATTTTATATTCTTTCAGATTTTCATAAACTCCGTTAAATTGTTTTTTGTCCTGTAAGTCTCCAACGATAGATATGGAATAATTTCCGTATTTATCGTTCTCCGGGACTGTGGCCGCTTTTTGCGGGATTCAGTGAGGAGTTGTGTTCGCGCACGCGCGCGAACACGGATAATATATCGTTTGATTAATGTTTGTTTTTTTTTCTCCTTTTCTGTCTTCGTAAGGCCGGTAAAATAACGATAATAACGTTTAAATACATATATCGATTCGATTTCCATTTTGTTCCGTTTCTCTTGTTTTTTATTTTGTAATCATCATAAAAAATTCCGTTGGCTCCGATCCTTGGATCTCGGCCACGGGTTGGCGACTTGGACCAAACCAGGCCGGGTTGTCATATGACGCTCCACCGGGAGGACCTGGAGCGAGACGTCGCACGTTATTATTAACGTTCGGTACGATGGCCGATATACTATTCGGGTCGACACGTTTGCTCTAAACGATTTTGAATCGTACATAGAATTATGTATCGTCGTTCATCGTCCCTTGAAATCATTTTATTACGTCGGTTCGATATAATTTAAAATATTTATAAACCGACAATTTACTTACGATAATTTTCCGTCCGCACAACCGACGCGAACCCGAAACAAGTTTACCAAACGACGCGAGACAATATAATTAACGACGTACCGTATATTTCATTTCCCCAAATAAACGGGAAATTTTCCTTTTTAATTATCGTCGAATCGACGGTTACAGGGGCGTGAAATGACGAAAAAAAACCTAATTTTATTCTTCAAACGAGAAACGGCTTCCCCGACCTGGCGTTTTCCTGGCCTATTACGAGTTCGAATTACGTAATACGCGAAACTTTTCTCGTCGATTTTCTTCGTAAGCAAAAAAAAAATGAATAGCGACAATATCGTTAATTTTTCCGCTTGGCGGGCTTAAAAGGAAATTGTTTCGATTTAGCACAAAAAAAACTACCTGGTATAGTTATCGACGCGTTTAACAACGCTTTTTCCTACGCAAAATAATATCGTCCGAACGACGTTCGTTTCGAATCGCGTTATTTTTCAATATCGAAAGCGATCGTGACATATTTATGTTTAGAGTCTCACATTCAGCGGTGAGGCCTTAGTTACATTTAGAAACAAAACAAAAAACTCCAATCGTACTGTTCGTATTCGTAACGGCGCGCAATAAATATTACGTAATAATTCTTAGATATAAAGTGTATTATGAATCGACATAAAGTATTATTATTATTACGACGTAATGACGATACGAACGTAATGACCGAAAGCCATTTTAATATCAGTTTTCCAAACAACCGTCCGGGGAATTATATTTTTTTTTTACGACGACGTAAAAAATGTACGCTTCGACAATATCGATTTTACGTACCTAATAACCCCGGGAGGGTATTATAAGTAAAAACGCCGGCTAAAATATTAACGGATATAGGTAGTTTATGAAAACGCGACGTATTATACAGCGCGGTCGTTGTAACGGTTAGCGTTCGTTTACTTGCTTAACGTACATATATTAAACGCGGATACGGGGAAATGTACGTGCCGAACAATCCAGAACTACGCTTTTCGCGCGAAAGTCCGTATACGTAAACGAATAATTCTGCCGAAATACGGCTGATACGGCGAAACGAGGGATTTGATTACGGACGGATAATTCGACGTTCGTCTGACGAATCGAAATAACCACTCTCGGACGCGGAAGTAGCATTCGTGAAAGGAGTAATTACGGCGGATCGAACGAAATGGAACGACGCGCGAAAGACGTTCGGAATGAAAAAAGAAAAGCGACAGTCGCCAAATTTCTCAAATTTACGTCGGTGACACGTACTGTTTTCCGTTAACACGTAGCGCTTCGTCCACAAGTATTGCGTGAGTATCTCACCGGCGTCACGCCCTTATAATTTATATTACGTACGCGAACACTTTGAAGTCGCGTCGGTGTCTGTCAGGTGGCACTTATTTTTTCTTCACGACGTTTGTTAAAACGAGTTTTGTTCGGCCGGACGTTGACGAGAAGATGCGAGAGAACGTACTTGTGTGGCCAGTGTGACGGCGTCGTGGGCTCTGCTGTTGGTAATTCGTCACGCCGAATAACTTTGAATAACATTCGAGACGGACGGGTCCGATCGATAATCTTGACGGTGATGTACGTAAAGCCGAGCCGGGTGCCGCAATTCGGGATTTCATCGATCGATGGCTGGTTGATCGGAAATCTCTTTGAAAACGACTGCGTACGGGACGGTTTTCGATAATACGGATTTCGCGGACGACGCCTGAGAAAAATTATTCGCGTGGTATTGTAATTCGATGGATAATTCGTTCTAATTCGGTGTTAACGTCGTCGTTAAAGGCCTGGCAGGAAGTGACAAGGTAGGCGGGCGCGACAACTTTAAAAAATTACTACGCTTCGCCACCGAGGAAAGTTTTTAATCTCGACCGGCAAATTTATTGACTATAATAGGTTATCGACGGAAACGTTCCGATAAAAAGTGCGCGTACGGCGGTGGTATTGACCCGCAAGGCTTTAATTTTCAACCACGGACGTATTGTTTTCGTCGCCGGAAAAGTTTATCATTTTCATGTCCGAACGAACGTGTAAGGGAGCGGCCGAACATGGAAATAAGATATTTTCGCACGGCGTGGTACGTCGGTAACGGATATCGTTTTCGAGAGGTGGAAAATGCGAGCGCTCGCTAAATGGACGGTTATCTATCGATCTACAAACGAGGAGGCCCGTCGTTTATCGTAGCCGTTAGCCCGCGGGTAGTTCTCGTGGTATTTGTGCACGACGATAACGACGAATAATATATAAATTTACGCGATGTTTGTACACGGGTGTATTGTGTAAAACGCAAACAACCGCTGTGGCGACGGCGCCGGCGGTTGGGGCGCAGTGGTGTTATGTACAAAACCGCTTTCGCGCGCCATGGGTACGGACAAAAACAAAAAAACGCCGTCGAAAAAAGAGAAACGATAATTCTAAGCCCGTCGAGACACGAACACGCCGCGACGAGATACGAGGCGAAACGTAACGACAACGTAACGCGCGCAATCATCTTTGCCGACGTTGGAAAATTAACGGGAACGATAAATCGCCCCTCTTTTTTTTTAATTACGGCCGGCGGTCAGGTCATTGGGCATTTTCGGAATCACGGTAACGGTTATCCGTTTCGAATAACCGTTCGAGCTTTTACTATTGGACGCACGACGGATCTCGGGAAAATCACCTGTGTCCGTTCGTCCGTTTCTGGCTTTGGTTCCGTTAGTGGCGAAATCGTCGCCGTCCGTTACAATCGGATAGTTTCCTGAAATAATCGAACCGATCGACCGGTCTCGTGAAAAAAATGACAACGCCGAATTCGAACAATTTAAGGACTGCCCGGCGATTCTTTTTAGCCGACCACAAGTGCGACGGTTACCCGTCGAATACGATACGTTCATACGTTCGCGACCTCCGTACAACGTTTTACTTTAATACCGATATCGTAGGCGCATCGAACATCGCGTAATATTTCCATAAATCTTTAATCGTTCGGGTGCCTAATCGAGGCGTTACCTTACCGGCAATACGAACGGTGGTTATACAAAACAAAAACCGTTTTCCGACCGATATTTTTAAATCGAACTTACCGTATTCGGTACCAATCAACGGACCGAGGGGGGGAACTCGTTGTTGTACCGATCGTTTGTTCGTTCTAAACGTAAATTGTAAAAAACCGCGGGCGACGTCCGCCCCGAAAGTAATAATCGAATTTACGGAGGAACGTCGCGGTAAACGGTAAGTTTGGAGCCACGAAAAATGGCCGACGAAACGGCGTTCGGGCGATTACGAAAAACCGTTACACGTTTTGATGTTTAATCTTCCACGAGACGAATAACAATAATAATAAAAATAAAAATACCGACGCGAGATTAAAAATCATAAACCGGTCTACTGAACATACGCGCGTACACTTTGCGGTAGTGAGCTTGATTAAAAACGTCTTCCGAAACTGTTCGTTTCTTTTTTTTTAAATCGAGTCGGGGATTTTTTTTAATTTCCCGGACTTATAGATAGCCGAAGCGAAAAAGTTCTAACTCATGACGCGCTCTCTATGTTGTTGTTTTTTTTTTCGTATTCTTCCCTCGCCTCGACGCTCTTACGCCGGAATATAAAAGTTTTATATTCCGACGAACGAAACGTACTTTCCACTTCGCGTCGTCGGACGTTAATAAAACGAGACGCCCTCCCGCCCGAATATTAATCGTGATAAGAAATTATATACACACGCGACGGACTATTATTATTGACGACGTCGCGTCGTCCGTTTGTGCGGGCGGATTATTTCGCAGAGTAAAATAACTTACACACATACACTCACATATATATATATATATATATATTCGTAATGAACGCGACGAACCCGAATAAGTTTAAACGTGCCCGCGGCCACGAGCGTATTAAAAAAAAAACAATCCGAAAAATACTTCCCGCGCCGTAATTACGGCGTAACGTATAATAAACGCCCGGGACGTTTGCCCGTAATCTCGTTTCGTAATTTGATTTTTGTTCCACACTAACGAACCGATTAATTACAAAAAGTTAACCGTATCGGTGTATGTCCGATGGACTTGGCGCCAATTTATTGTTGTATTTCGACGTCGTAAACTCGCCGGCGCTTTTTTAACGCGTACATAAATACCCGTAATTATTCCGATTTTTAACGGCCGTTAATTTTCGTTTATTTTTTATCTAAAATTTTTATTTCGATAAACGTACCAAACGGTACGGACACGTCGAGAAAATTGGCCGAATTACGCGTCGTAGTTTTAATATTGTAGCGTTTTTTGACGGCCGAAAAAAAATAATCCAAAATGGTATTATTATTATTATTATTATCGAATTCGGTGTTCGAAACAGTGTCGACGAGAATAGTTCCGACGTGTGTTGTACGCTATTGTTCGACGTAGAAGAAATCTAAAAAACCTAAAACGATTTGACGAAACGCGTCGGTCGTCAACGAACCGAAGAAAAAAACACGGGAATTCCATTCGTAACCGGCGAGATTTACGCGACGAATCGGCGAACTTTCGAACGCCGCGGAAGACCCGTGTAACGCGATGTAGCCACGCCGTCCAATTAGCAGACGTGTTCCGGTTTCTCGTTTGGCATGTACGACGGACGAGACAACGATTAGATAACGTTTAGCGGGGTAAACGTATCGTCGCGGAAAAAACGGTAAAATCGGTACGTCGGGTTACCATCCGAAAATTGACGATCGATAAAAAAATCTCGGCGATTCTACGTCCGCTTTAAATCGTGTCGTTTGTACGCGATCGTATTTGCGCGATTACGTTACAATCGTAAACGTCGAGGAATCCCAATAATCGTTCCGGCATCGGTCGTGTTTTCAACGGAAAAATACGTCGAGAACGAGAAAAACGACACGTTTAACAGTTCGTTAACAACGGCGGACAATATACGGGCGGAATCATACCGTCGTCCGGGAGCGCGAAAACGTCTTGTACGTTCCCGAATTAAAAGTGACGGCACTAGCGCCGGGCAGTATTTCGCGTTCGACGTCGCGAAATATATTTAAGTTAATCAAAGACTCGACGTGATTTGGAGATTAGCTCTGGAAGAGAAGGGATTAAGGATTAATAAAAGTATGACAGAGTATATAGAGTGTAAGTTTGAAGAAATGGAACAAGTAGATAAAACGAGGAATGGAATGACAATAGATAGAGACGAGATAAATGAGGTCGAGTGTTTTAAGTATTTAGGGTCCTTTGTACGAAAAAACGGGGGTTTTGACGAGGATGTGAAGTATAGGATTAGGTGTGGGTGGATCAAATGGAGATAAGTGTCTGGTGTCTTGTGCGATAAGAGAATTCCAACGAAGCTGAAAGGTAAGTTCTATAAGAGTGTAGCGAGACCATCTATGTTGTATGGTTCAGAGCGTTGGGCGGTGGACGAGAAAATAGAGCAGAGAATGAGTGTAGTCGAGATGAGAATGCTTAGATAGATGAGTGGGGTGACAAGGGAAGATTGGATAAGAAACGAATATATAAGAGGAAGCGTAGGAGTAGCGTCGATTATGGATGAAATGAAGGCAGATAGACTTGGATTGGTCGTGTTATGAGGAAAGAAGATTCGAAAGCAGTAAGAATAGTTATGGGATTGAGCGTGGAAGGTAGAATAGGAAGGGGAAGACCAAAGAAGAAGCGGTTGAACGGGATTGAGTATAATATAAGGCGTGTGCGTGAATGATGTGAAAGATCAAGTGGAGGTTGAGGACCAGGGTGGCCAAATAACTAGGAGAATAAGACGAAGAAGAAGGAGACGTCGGATACACGTTTTCGAACCGCGTCGCCGGTCGACTACGATTTTCACGGACTTGTCGAATCGCGTCTCTCGAATTATTCCAAACGACGCAAATTACCTAATCGCCGTCGCGGTTACCGTTGGGTAATCGTTGTTCCGCGAACGCGAGGCCAACAACGGTTTCCGAACACGGCACTGGTCGTCGACTACGACCGCGGTTAGTTTCCGTAAATTAATAAAAACGGTCGCCTCGTTCGCGTTCCCGGGTACGTACTTAAAAATCTCGTTGTCTGGTCGTGTTTCGGCCTTACCGACGCAGTACGTGATTGCCATCGCGTTCGACGCTGTACGGAACTCGACGGACAGACGGGAAGAATCATATTTCGGGTTTCCGTACCGAAAATGAAAGACGGACGAAGCGTTTTATTTTTCTCACGCCCTGAGCTCGGTCGTCCGATTATTCGGGTACATAATGGGTCGATCGGACGTTTGAGGCTTAATGGTGTGTGTGTATGTGTTCTTCATATTGCGTACGGACGCGTTTTTCGTGTGTACAATGTGCGATGATTGAAATGCCGACCGAACGAGAGAGAAAAAGAAAAAACGAAATAATCGCGCGCGTGGTCGATACCGTCCGATATTTCCGAAACGACCGGAAAAAGCGAAGCGCGGTCTACTTAAATAGAACTCTCGTCCACGTTATTGGATAAAATATGTCGGGACGGTATAATATTAGCGGGCGGTGTATTCGAAATGATACACGGGCGCGGTCCCACGGCGGGACGACGCAAAAATAATCGGAAATCACGTAAACTAGCGATTTCTTCGAACGCGTTCGAAACAACGTGTCGTCGATCCGCGGCTGGCCCGAGGCCAACAAGCCGAGTGCCAACGGCTCCGGGGCGATCGCGATGAACGTATTTATCTTTTGGTTGGCTTACGCGATTTGTCGACGTAATTCCCGTTCGTTTTGAACGATTAGGTCCAGTGGAAAAATTGTTGGGCAAACGGTAATAATTTGGCCGACCGATCGACCGCGAATATCGTCGAATCCGGTAAATGTCGAAAACGTCGTCGAAACTCGTCGGGCCATCCGAAACGAGAACGGGAACAATTCGTTGTTCCTATCGTATCAACCGCCGGTTCGAACCAACCTAACCGCCGCGAATAGAGCGCTGGTGTACTATGTCGGTCGAATTCCGAATACGATTCGGGGCCGAAAAAAAAAAATGGAAAATACGTTCCGGACGACGGAAACGGCCGAGCGTGGCCGAACAATGTTCCCGTCGTCGGTAAGCGTATACATTTATTAGCGTTTGCGAATACCGCGCGCTGAAAATTTGATCGGAAATACGAATTTCGCGTACAAGGATTACGCGAGGGCCGACGTGTCCCGTCCGAACTGGTAGCGTTTAAAACACGGCGGTACCGTAATTAATGTGTAAACAATAACGCCGGCGATTTAATGCGCTCGGGATCAAATTCCGCTCGGACGGACGTATTGTTTTTGTATATAAACCCGTCGCGTAATCCATTAAACGTACGGCGTCGAGTTTTCGAAAGCAAATTTTTATACCGCGTACGTTTCAATAATGTACGCGGTACTCGTACGAAAGTTAATTATTTAAAACGCCCTCGTTCGTATCGACGGTACGCCGCGAGCGGAATATCAAATCCGTTATAAAAAAAAAAAAACGGTTCGCCACCCGCGGCACGTACGTTTTACGTTATATTTGGACGGATAATGTTAGGCCGCGATTGGGCGTAACTCCCGACGATTTTCGGCGACTGGAGGACGACCGGTACCGCGATTCGGTTCGTCGGTCGAGTTTTCGTGTGGAGTTCGGGCGTCCCTTCCGCCGTCGGATTAGCGAAAATACGAAAACGTATTTCGGCGACGACGCTTACCGGACGATCGGGCCCGGATACGCGATGAACGTATTTTTTGATACGAAAGGACGAATATTTTTCCCCTTCGGATTAACGGTAAGACGAGCGCCCGATAACGTAACGATTAAAAGAAAATTCCGAAACTAAGTTCGTTATACTAACTGTTCCTCCGTTTAAGTAGCCTTTACAACAATAAGTACGTTAACAGATAACGCCGTCGCTATATTTACTACCGTCGCGTTAATACCTCACGACGTGTGTGTGTATATATATATATAATCATATCTATAACGTCTTTGGAACGTAAGCGTAAAAGCCGAAAGTCGACGACTATAACGAACTTCCGGGGGTAATTTATTAATTTTTACGAGGGTAGTTTCGGTCGTTAGCTTTTATCGCCCGTACTTACATTCGAAATCCATTACGGACGCGTCAACAAACGACGGTCCGTACGCAAGTTCGTTCCGGGCGCGCCGAACCGACCGTTTACATAGAGCCCCTGCCCTCCACTCACCGATAGATACTCGAACGCGCCAAGTTACTTTCCCGATATTTCCTAAGAGAGTTTTACGGTAGACACGTTTCACGATCGAACGGCCATCAGCGACGCGTCGCTCCGCGCGTACGCTGTTTACAATACGTCCGGGGAACGCGCCTGAAATGTGTAAACGTCCCGAAATTCTCCACCGACGGCGTATTTGCCGGCCAAACGATATTTACCAAAGTTTCCCGTCGATACCGGTAGGCCAACGGTCCAACGTACGATCCGAATCGTTTGCGTACCACTTGTTTAATGTAATAACAGAAAAATAGAAAGAAAGGGAAGGAAATAAACACCTAAAACCTATATGTCGGTATAGGTATATTATATTAGGTGTACAGGGCGGGGGAAAAATGTATTTAATTTTAACGAATTATTACGTAGATTTGTTTTCGAGAATCGTGAGTTCGAAAATTATTTAGGAACGTCGTTATTAAAACTACCGAATCACTTAACTGTCCGGTGTTGTCGATTTGAACGAATTTGAAAAGTGAAATTAGAAACACGTGTACGACTAACCGAGAAAAGGTTGGAACGGTGAGTTCGCATACGCGTAAGACAATAAAAACGAGTCGAGACGCGGAAATCCTAGCGAAGGGAACAGCCCTTGCTTGACCCGCGGAATACCGACTTCTGCTACCTGGTGACTCGTGACTGGAGTGCGCGCACACTCCGCTGAGGACGAGAGTTGTCCGTCCCCGTGAGTATACGGACGTCGTCCGGTGTTCTACCGACTCGTTGTGACGGCTGGACGGGCATAGTGTTCGTCTTTTATAGCCGTCCGGCCAGATTATCGCGACGTGTCGGCCGGTTCGTATTAAAAATCCTCGAAATCGGCGTATTTTATCTTCGCTGTTCTTTACACGTTCATTGTAATAAAAGTAGATCATTGGGTTCGTTCTTTTCGATATTTACTTAATAAGGGACGTTTAATTCGTGCCCGTTAACGCGATATATTTTTCATATAGACGCGTAATTATCGTAATCTTCTCTATACGAACGGAACGTGTTTATTCTGTAGTTATCGTATGGTCGCGACTCGAACAATCGGCCTCTATTTTGTGCGCTGTATATTATTATTATTATCGATACTCTAGGGTAGTTCTAACGTTTATCGAAATATCGTCTTTAAATACGTTATTATAGACGTGGAATTTTACGGTATTAGCACTTACAATTATGATGATCCGTGGATATCATTACAAACGGTTAGGTAATAAAACGCCAGGACACTAGTCGCGGGCAAAACTACCCGATTACGAATTATAAAAATACGAAGGGGATAAACAAATAAATGAAAATTTACGGCAAGTGTGGACGGCGTACGAAAATGGAAAACCGAACGTCGCGTAAAACCGTACGCGACGTATTAAAGCGACAAAATAACGAATTCGTCCGAGACAATGTTCCCGCGGGGACGTTAACGTTAACGCCGAAAACGAGTAATGCCGATACGTATTATTGCCTTCGTGTCCGACCGCGCAAGTTTCGCGATTTACCAATTATCAGGCGGACGAGATAAGTATTTCGTCCGTTTAAACGTTCGTTCTAACGTTTATCGAAATATCGTCTTTAATTACGTTATTATAGAAAATGACGTGGAAGTTTACGGTATTAGCCCTTACAATTATGACGATCCGTGGGTGTCGTTACGTTAACGAAATACGTGATTTGTGAAACGTATATTCGATTCGAGGTTTCGAAACCGACGAGTTCCGCCGCGCCAATAGACCGTGGAGCTGACGGTTCGCCTTTTCAATTGATGTGCCGTACGCGGGCGGTCGAACGGCCCGTGTGAGAGTGGGCGGCCGAGGGAGAAAGCGTCGTTTACACGCGGCCGGCGGATGCCAAAAAAAGCCCTCGAAAATCCGTTACGATCGGGTTTTTATTACGACGCGAATAATAATAACGACGGCTATATATATATAACGTAAACGATAACGTATAGCGTTTCGTTGGGCCGCGAAAATATACGCGCGCGCGCGGTGGCGCACAATAGACAAGGGAAGACCGAGCGGACCCACCGACGCCACCGTCGTATTGTTGTTCGCGGACGGCGGACTCGGTGCCAACGTTCGGGCGAAACTTTTTTCCCCTTCGCCGACGGAACGTCCGAATTTCTGGCGCCGCGCCGTCGCGTCCGGGGCACGACGACAACGACGACGATGATAATAATAATAATAATATTCGTCGTCGGAAATCGCTTTCGCGTATTTCGCGCGCGCCCTCACACACGACACGAGCCCGTCGGACCGTCGCCGTTTTCGAACGCCCCCGTCGGTTATAATATGTACGCGGTGCCGACGACCGACCGTCCCGTTCTCGGTAAATGTTTGTACCCCGGAATTCGTAACACGTTCGCCGTCGTCGTCAACTTGGCCGGCTGGTCACGACCACGGATCCGTTAAACGACGATCGCGGTAAAAACAACGGTCCCTTCTCACCGTGTCAACGGCAATTGGAAAACGCGTCCGTTACGCGCGCCTCTATACCGTACCCGGACGTGATATTGCCGCTTACGAACAAGTTCGACCGAAAAAATGTTTCTCGGCGTGTTCGTGTCGGGCCCGGACGCCGAATGTGTACGTCCACTACGTTATTCGCTAGTGTAGTGCGTACAAATATCCGATAGTCGATGTGACGCGTTTTATTTTACGCGGCCGGTACGTCGGAAGCGTGGCGAACGAAAAACTAAGGTAAAAATAACTCGACCGAGTTAAAAGTTATAATTCGACGGTTAAAAGTTTTTAATAAAAACGGCGTAAGAGGTTTATTCGGAAGTTTTACGGGGAGAGAATAAATCGCTGGAGTACACACACACACACACACACAGTGTTCTCGGATACGTTCGGGAACGGACCGTTTGAGCCGGAAGGTGGGCAACTGAAATCCCACTAATTCGGGATAAATATTTCTAATTAAATAAAACCGTACGTTTGAAGCCGGATCGAAGTTTGCTTGGATTTAGACGGGTCTTTTACCGGTTTGTTTTTTTTATTATAGACGCGTCGATTTTAATTAGTCGGACGCGTCCGAGAGTAGCTATTATTTACCTCCGTGGTTACATAATTAATTTCACCTTACACGTTCCGGCGGAAATCTAGCGCGTTCGCGTCATTTTCGTTTCCAGTCGGCGGCGTTCGCGTATTCTTTTTAGACGCGTCGTCGGATCAAAACGATAACCGTTAAACGTAACATCCGTCACGCGCGTTTACCCAAACGGGGTTGGGCAAAAAGTCGTCGCCAATGTCGAGTGCCCGCCGATAACGTTACGCGAATCCCCGGGACGGCGGGCGCAATCGGTTCGACGTTGATTTTCGCGCGAAACGATTGGCGGAACGTTGTGAACCGTCGTAGTCCAGTAGTTGACCGTAGCAAGTAAACGGTAAAAAATGTTCGTAACGCTCTGACCGTTTCGGCCAAATCGTTACTGCGCAACGGGCGCTACACGCGACGCGATATTTATAAAACGGTACGTATCGTCGTCGTCGCGTCCTAAGCCCCCGGGGGGGGAGAGTACTTATATTCGCGTTGTTTTCGAAAACGACGACGATCGCCAAAACGTTTTAGCGGAAGGAGCCGCGTGGTTTAAATATTAATCGTTCACGACTGTGTGGAACGGCTTCGAGATTTCGACGGTCCGAGGGAGCGCTTTTCCCGTTAGCGCGTAAATATATGTGTCGGTTGACGGGGCGGGGGCACCGGCGTGATTGAACGTAGACAACACTCGCGTTCGATTCCGTCGATCAACATTTTCGCCCCCCCCCCACCACCACAAATCGAATATCGCCTCCCCTCCACCACCAACGGTACGATTAACGACGTCAAACGAATCACGATCCCCGACGTTCGGGTTTCCGTACTAATTAATTCTCGTTCGATAATTAACGTACTCGATAATTAAACTCTACCGCGTTAGGTTCCATACGCGCTACCTGTTTTTACGGCTTTAATCCCAGGTTAATTAACGTATCTACGCGGAAACGAATCCCCGATACACGCGTAAACGACGTCGCCCGAATATATTTATCGCGATAACGACCGGTCTCGTTTATCGTAAAAAAATAAACGCTCTAATTAGCTATTACGGCTGCCGTACGACTCGCGCGTAAACGTAAACATCAAACGCGTTTACGGTAATCCGCGCTTCGGCAACGCGCGTCGAACATATTAAACGCGCCTCGTACGGAACGGCCGGCCGCCGGTCCTTTCCACTTCGTCGACGATTCGTTCGCGCGACGCTCGTCGTTTGGTTCGGCCGGCGTCACGGTGTCGGCACTTCGTCCCACCGGCGGTTTCGATTCGTCCGAACGGTACAATGTGGTGCCTTTACAATCCAACAGCCACGGCCACGAGAACAGTGCACCAACACACGTAAATACGCGACACTGATTCGTCGTATAGCGTTAGCGGCTATTTATATTTCCGGAAACGTGTACGTAGACGGTGCGCGGAAACGTTAAAGACGATTTTTGAAAACGTTATTAACAAAATCGACGCGAAATACGTAGGAATCCGAGTGTTAGATTCTGGCAAGGTCTGCGACGTCTCGCTCCGAGTTCTCCGGATGAGCATCGTCGTATGACGACCCGTGACCGGATTTTAATATTTAAAAAGAAAAAAACAAAACAAATTAGAAATCGAATATTCTTTTCGAATATCGAAAAATTAAACGTATTAACGAAACCGGTATATTCGCTGCAGCCCGCCGAAAGCGGTGCCCGTCCCGGGGAACGACGGGTGAGCAGACTACTCGCCGTATCCACCGGTGGGGGATTGTCTGAGAAAACAAATTAAACAGTCGGTTATAATATAAAGTCGAACGAAAAACCGCTTCGTCGCTTCCTCGGCTCATTCGAATGAGTGACAATGGTCCGCGTCGAGAGTAGGTCGATACGGACCTTTATCGTTAATCGTAACGATAATTTCTCGGGTCGACGGACGGAGTGACGGGCGAAAATTACCGTGTCGTCCGTTTACCCGTTTTCGGATATCGAATTCCGTTTTCGATTTGGACGGCCGCCGTACCGGCGCGGTTCGTCTCGTCCGAATTTCCACGACCGGGTGAACGGGGCCAAGGTACGGCGGTGTCGGGAACGCGACACGGTCACGTTGTCCGCGTGGTTTATTTCGGTAGGATCGGGACGTACGTGTTTTCCATTCAGCCCGGGTACGTGTTCGCGTCGAATACGAGTCCGTGTGCAATGTGTACACGTGTACGGATCGTACGTGCGCTCGCCGCCGCCCGTCGATCCAAAAATACGTTTACCGGGAGGGTCGGGGCGACGCGGGACACGGGCACACGACCGCCACGGAGTAAATTATCGTTCCGCTAACCAAGTGGGTCACGGGCGGACGAGTGATCCCGAACGGACGTCGTTCGTTCAACCGCGTTCCGGACGGGCCCGTATCGACGGCGGTGTTCGCCTATTATTACGTCCGTAGCGGACCCGACCGCGAAACTGTACCTAAAGCCGATCACCGCTCGCACGGGCCCTCGTAACGAAACGTACGGCGCATCGGAGAAAAACGCGTCCTAATACGTACAAAACGTTGTCCGTATATCGGCGCGGCCGACCCCGGGACGTATAAAACGAAAAGTTTCCCGTCCGCCGTAATTCGATACCGTCGGTGTGTGGTCAAGGGGATTAGGCAACGGGACGTTCCACGGTGGGAAGGAGGCGTCGTCGTCGTCCGATCTTATCCGACGGCCAAAAATCGACCGGACAAACAAGAATCGCGAACGATTTGGACGCCGCGATACCGTTACCGGCCGGTACGGCTAAACGGGACGGTTCCGTAGACGCAAACGGCGATTTCGGCCCACGGGTTATCACTCGAACCGTGTTTTACATTCCGAACGAAGTTGGCCAAATTTCGTTGGCTATGGTCTGTGAACGAGGTATATTACTCGCCGACACGGTGGCGGTTGACGACGTTTTCGTTCGTTTCGTCCTTGAGAATTGTTCCGGAGGTTCCATCAAATAACCGCGTTCGCCCGTACGTCCGGGCGATCGGTTTTTATTAAACGTCGACGACCGCGCGATTTCCCGCCTCTACGTTCTCTATTTACCCGGTGAACGTATAGTTATATAATAAAACGACGGCGTCGTCCGCAGTACGTATGTCTGGTTGCGGACAGGACACGATTAACACGGAGAACGGAAACGTAGTTGGTCTATTCGAGCCGATCGATTTTTCATTCGTCGACGACCACGTGCCGGCGAATCGTTTCCAATTACCGGGACGTCGTCGGCTATACTTTTACCGGGTCCGCGGTTTTCGTAATCGTTTGGCTGTACAACGACCGGCTAATTTGTTTTCGAGACGGTATTTTTCGTTTTCATGCGTCCCGCCGACGCGTCGTTATTTTCGTTAAATTTCGTCGCGATACAAATGGTTTGGGCGCCGGATTTTCTCCGGGAATTTCGCGATTGACGATCGTTAACCGTCGACGTGGCGGTTACGTCACGCCGCAATCGTCATTGATCCCGGGGGCCGGATAATATAATACGCGCTCGTCAACGTACAATGGAACGACGAGTGTTTGAACACGCACCGTCCGGACGGCGGCGGCGGTGTAGGGCGGCGAGTAAATGGAAACGAAGCGCGTCGGCGGCAATCTACTCGGAGCACCGCCGCGCGCGCGTTTTCGAATCGGTTTCCGGGATTATTATTATTATTATTATACGCGGCAAACACGGCTCGGTAAAATCGCGAACGATTAACGCCGGGAAATACGCGAGCACGTCGAGTACGCGCGTGTATACGTGGCGCGCTTAAGTGCTATATCGTTAGCGGGTTTCCGTTTTGGAAAATCGCGGTTTTTAACGACGTCGTGCGCGCGCGGAGAAACGAACCTTTAGCGCGGGCTGACTAATGGACGACCGTGTAACGATATCCGCGTAGTTCGAATAATTACCGCGCCGCTATATTTCCGCGTAATTTCGTATGGTACTTATCGAACGACGTTTGGGGGGGGGGGTGGCCTTCGGAATACCGGCAGATAAAAACAATTATAACTAAGAGAAATTACGTTTGTGGACGAGTAGTATACGTAAAAATATATAAAACGCGCGCAAGAACAGTGGCCGCCGATCGATCTAAATAACGAAACGGCTATCATAAACAATATATCTGATCCGTGTGTAGCTTTATCGAACGCGCGTCCCTCGTCATACATTAAAACGTCTAAAACGACGGACGCGAACAAAAGTACAATCGGCGTCAAAAACAAAACCGCGAAAACGGACGTAAGAAACGAGGAGAACGTATTACAACAACTCGACTATAAATTACGTATATTAGGTCTCCCAGAGTGGGCGCACGTTCCATCCACGAGTCGCCACCAGTTAGCAAAAGTCGAGGGCTGTTCTTTTCACCGACGTTTCCGCGTTTCGATTCCTTTTTTCAATCGTCGGTGAATTCGTACGAACAAAGTTCACCGTACCGACATTTCCCCCACCCCCACCCCGTTTAATTCTCTTACGCGTTTTTTCCTCGTTACTTTTGGGACTGACAAATTCGACGCGATCGGTAAGCGATTCGATAGTTTTAACGGTATCGCTAAATAATCGAGAACTCACGATCCCCGAACGTCGACCGTAATAGCTCGTTATTCACCGCCTCCGTAACCATTTTCCTCGCCTTGTTCCCTTACTTTTTTACGTGTTTGAGTTATCACAGTTATTACGAGCGCTTGACCGAACGATTTTCAATTTTCGGCGCGCACATTTCCCGCGGCTCTCGGAACGGCCGCGTGTCGTTCCGTTCGAAATCAAAGACCCTACGAACCTCGTCAATATAAGTGGACCGCCACTCGCAATTAACGTTTTGGACCATTATCGGTCACGTATGACCGGGGCAACGTAATCCGACGACCACACACGGACATTTCCCGCTCGCGATTAAGTAGCCCCGCCGTACGTTACCGCGGCCAAGCGGCAGACAATTTCGTGAAAGTGATTCCGCGACGAATACGGGGCGCGTGCACGTTCCGTATACGAACTACGCGGTTACTTCGCCGGCCGAACCGCCGCTACCAATACCGTTTTACGTCGCTAATTAAATTCGTCCCTCCGGGTTCGGGCGCAATAAATATGTAATTACGTCTATCCCGTACGAGAGCGGACCGAAATCAATCGCGAAACGTTATTAAATTTGGAATTCGGACGTCCGTAACGGAACGAACACACACACACACACACTATGTCGTCGCGGTTTAAGCGATCGATTCGGTTAATTCGGTTTGTTCGAAATGGACGGCCCTATAGATTGGAACGCGCGTCGGTTTACCGAGCAAACGTCGACTCGACCGTTTTCGAAACCGTCGACGCGCTTGAATGTCGTCGTCCCGTGTTTTCGACTCCGGCCGTTTGTCCCGTTGCAAATGCCGGGCCGTCGTCCGTTGGCCATCTCCGTGAATCGGGTTCGCGGTGTGGTACATTTGTCGGCCGGATCGCGGGCGAACGCGTTCTCGAACGGTTTCCAACCGTGGGCCTTTTGCGACAAACGTGTGCGCGGTGTGTGGTTGCCGGTATCGCGCAGTCGTTCCCGACGAAAAGTCGCCGCCGAAACACGCGAACCGGGAAAAGGACGGCGGTAGGGGTTTTTCGTTTATACGTCCCCCCCCCGTATCTACGCGAAAACGTTTAAATGTCGCGCCCCGAGGCCACCGCGCTTTTATTGCGCAGTTCGCCGGGGGTAACCGTTCGTTTTGTAGACCAATTTTTTTCGCGCGTTGCACGGACGCCGACGAATTCGCCCGAGGCGCTTTTTCGGAGCGAAAATAAGTAGACGGTTGTTCCGCCGGATCCGTTCGCCCGCGTATTCCGCGTAACCAAGTCGTTACGTTCGCGTCGTGTTTACGCGCGCCCGCCATTTTCAACGTTCCATTACTCGCGACGACGTAACCACCCATTATCGATCGGCCGTTAAAACCGTTTTTACCGGCGGACCGAAATTTGACGTGAATACTGTCGGACGCGACATACGCGCGGTACATGCCCGAGAACGTTTCGTCCGGACGGCTCGATACCGCCGAGGCCTCCTCGCCACCCACCAAATTTAGCCGTTGTAAATAAACGAAGTATCCGAAATTGGACGAAATAAAAACCGTTCTATATTTTGTTCGTGCCGGGCACGTATTCGGCGGCAGGTTTATAGGGATCTCACCAACCAATAAATTAGATTTCGTACTCGAAAATGAACGCCCGTAATATTTACTCGTGTGTGTGTGTGTATATATAGACGTACAATATATATATAAACGTTACGCGGATGTATAAAAGATTTTTGTCTCGGCGGGAACGTAACTAAACGTGTTTATTTTGATCCGCGCCCGCGCTCCGTTCCGTTTTTAATTAAAAAAAATAAAAAACCGTTCCCCGGGCCCGTTTATAACGGGATCCCTTCGTTGCCACGCGCGATTATTTAAACGCCGTGCCGCCGGGCGAACCGAAATATTAGTTTCGTTAACCGTTCGCGTGTAGCGTCACGACGACGCAATTCGTCAGGGATACGTTGTTCATTTACGAGACGGAAGACAACCGGTTGACGAGAAAACGGGAGGAGACCTCCGGAAACGGTCGTGCGTGTAAACGGTTACGTCGACGTGTTTTCAACGGAACTATCGAAACCGAACGTTTTTTCCCGTAGTTTCGCCTATAACTGCTACGCCGACACCATTCATACGCGAACCACTCGGTTACCGAATTCGACACGATCGTAAAACGGGTTTTGTTCCAACGCGATTAGGAGACGGGAACGGAAGCGTAGACAACGCGCCGAATCGATAGTTTCGAATAGAATAATCGTCAAAGATATTCGAACTGTGGGAAGGTTGGTTCGTAATATTTTCGAAAAAACGGAAAGGGGAATACGAAAACAAAAACCGTACGGGTAAACAAACGTGATTACGAAATACAAATTAGTTTCGACGTTCCCGACCATGCTGGTCACGTCGGAGGCGCCCGCCGGAATGGTTTTCGACGGACGAATATTACGAAACACGACACGTTAGCTTCCATTTACCGCGTCAGCCAATTCGGACGAACGAAATCAAGAGCGGACGTTTTGAATTTTAAAACACGCGGCCGTCAAATTCGCCGGAATATTTTCCTTCTTTTTCTATTTCCGTTCGTTTTCCGGTCTCTCGACGGCCCCGTCGATACGTAAATAAATCCCGTGTCCACCCCGTTTCGATTTACCGACAAGTACGAAATTCCCAAAAAAAAAATTTCGCGCGAACGGCGGAAACTTTATTGCCGACGAAAAACGCCCGAACGTTCAAAAATCAGCCGATAGTCTCGAACCGTTCTCCGAGATACCGCGCTAGATACCGCCAATTTTTTCCAAACCCGCGGAAAACGAACAAAACAACGCCGGACCGTCGGCTACTAGCGACGACCAGCCGTTGTGTTCGAATAATAATGTAGACGGACGTTTGCCGTTCGGTCGGCGAATTCGACGGGTCGGCGACAATCACGACGCGTTTGCAACGGCCGTGGGCGAACGTATGACGTACGTATATATTCGGTGGGAGAAAAGTCGATTTTCAGTATTCGGCCGTACGGCCAAAATAAACGCCGCGGAAAAACGCGCGCCGTCGAATACGACGAACACGCGTCGATCGTTCCGGCGGAATCGGTCGTTAATACGTTTACTCGGGCCGCCGCGGACAGTTTATTCGGAACCGATTCCCCCCATCGTGGTTGGTGAAATATCGTTTTCCGGACCGGCGAACAATAAACGCACGGTAGATTAGATACGTCACGTATTATTTTCCCGGACCGTTATAAAAACGTCGGAAAACCGGTAAAAAAATAAACGTATAAAATAGACGTAAATAAAAAACGGCTTTAGGTATTCGCGTACGGTTCGATCGCACGATATTGTTTCGCCTTTCTCGTCGGCCGACGATACATTTTTCGCGAAATCGAACGAGACCGGCCGACGTCGATAGCGTCGTACCTTAACCGTGGGCTTTTTACGTACCCACGGGAACGTTCGGTTCGGCTCGATGTTCGGGAATTAAAACGAAACCGTCGTTTCCCGTTCGGTCACAATTACGCGTACGAACGAAAACCGATATCGGACATTTCGTTTTAAATTTTCGCCACCGGTTACCCGGCAATCGTACTACCATTTGTTTATCGGGCCGAAAGCGTCGCCGTTTTTCTGTCGACCTTTTTTTCGACAACGCTGTTGCTACTACGAACGCGTAATACGTTACGGGACGTCGGGGCTGATAAATAAAACGGCCGATAACGGAAACGTCGTTTAGTAGTCAAATAACCGGTCTACGTCGTTTACGCCGAGCGGACGGACGTTACACGAACAAATCGTCGCCGACCACGGTCTCCACACGAGGACGACCGGACGGCGAACGAATATATGGCTGGGTAATTTAGTCGGTAGTTACAACCGTCGTACCAATAGGCGGTGTACCGGCGGGGACGGTATTTGTCCAACACTCGCAAACTGGCCGGCCGACGGCGTTAATTTCGGTTCGTATTATTCGACGCGGCTTTTCCGCCTTCGACGGTTCGCTTATTTTTACGTTACTCGGGCCGCGTGTTCGGTAACGTGTCGGCCGCGCGATAATCGAGAGTAGGTAGTTCCCGTCTCGTACGGGAGATTACGTCGTCCGAAGTGGGACGGTTCTCCGGGACGGTAATTGGCCGCGCGAACGTGCACGGTCCCCCGGGTACGCTATTGCGGAATTCCGTCGGCCGAACACGAAATCAAACGGTAACAGCTTGGAGCTGTTGATGGACGCTATGAAAATTGAACGTCGAAATAGGAACGACAAAAAATAATCTACCGAGTGTACACGGGAAAAACGTCCGTATTCACAACCGTCAAAGGTGGCCGTTGTTTAAACGAATAATTTTCGCACCGTCGACGCTTTTCTCCGATAGATCCGTAACACGTTTTCCTCCCCCCTCACGTTCGCCGTAAACGTCGCCGCGTTTTCGCGAATATTTCGTTCGGCCCGACGGCGTTTGTTGTCCGGACGTTCTCGAACGTAACGTAAAATTCGATTTGTCTCGTTTCGTCTTTGGGTTACTCGACGAAAACGGGGGGGGGGGGGGGGGGCGGAAGAAACGTAAAACGTATTCGTTACCAAACGAATTTCAGCCACGGCGATCCCGTAATGCCGCCGCGCCGGATAATTCGCACGGACGAATATCGTATACAATTAGCCGTTCAGAGGCGCGTCGTTGCCGAAATACGCGAACGACTCCGGTTTTCGATATCGACCGAGGGCGCGTCCCACCGGCTAAAACGCTCGGGCGATCACCGTACGTATTAGGCGCGCGTAACTTCGCGCGCGACACCGAAAATCGTATTTACACGACGCCGGGGGTAAGATACGGCGCGCGGTACACCGCGAATAATTACCGGGTCGGCGGAGTTCCGTCGAGTTTGAGCGTACGCGACGGGTAGGGGCGAATTTAAAATTCTAATTGGAAACCGTGGACGGTAGCTGTCCCGGGGTACGCGTGTATGTAGGTGGGTTGATCGGGCGGCTGGGCGAATGGTTAGGACGGCGCGGACGTAATTGTTAGTCGTTCGTCCGAATTAATATCGTCGCGCGATATTCTCGTAACACACCGCGCGCGCCCGTGTCGCCGTATAGTCCGGAACGTTTCGAGCCAGTTTTCCCGGTCGAATTCCCTTTTTCGTCCGTGCCGCGGCGTCTCCCGCCTCGGATATTCCTCGCACATTTTTCCGTCGTCGTCGTCGTCGTCGTGGTCCGCGCGCATAACGAGCGGCAAAATACACGGCGTTCGTACGAACGATTTGGCGAAATTCGGGAATTCGTTCGTCCCGTATTCGAATATAATAAAACGGGACGTTTCTCGGGAAAATACGAAAACCCGCGTACCGGAGGCAATCCGGGAAAATGTTTATTGATGAACGGTGTTCGGACGAAAAAAATACGTCCGTCGGTGAACGGGTGCGCGCGCTACTGTGGCGAGGGGATGACGCGTCGAACCGAATAATATTCTCGGTCGACGCCTATAAATCTACACGTTCCTATAATACGCGTACGCGCGCCAAAATAGTTTCGGAGGAATAATTTACGCGTAGTTTCGAACATTGTTTTGGACGCGTTAGTCTCGGAGCAGCGGTTTATTTTTCGACGACGTACCTCGAAAATTATTCGAACAAACGCTCGTACGCCGTTCGTCGGTCGAATCGTAAGCGCCGACAATTAACCGCGGTGTACCGGCTATACCGAAATTGTTTCGAAACGGGCGTTTAACGATTCGGTTTTCGCGTTTCACGTGCCGGCCAATCCAAACGTGTCCGACGTCGACGCGGTAAAATTATACGACGACGTGTTCTCCCCCCCTAAAGGCCCGTCGCGTTTTCGTTCGGCGAGAAATTCGTCCAGAATGGACGACGACGATTTGTTTCGATGACGCGCCCCACCCGGACGGGACGGCCGCCCGGCTCGATGGAAACTAATAACGATAATTCGTCTACCGAAAATAATATATTTTTGCCGAACCGCCGATAATTCGATCGCCGTTCTTTATTGGCCTGTGTCGCGCGAAAATTGGTTTCGTCGTACATTTTCCGCGACCCGTACGTGTATTATATATCCCAACGAACGGACGTCGGCGCGTACCAAAAAAGCCCACCCGCACCGCCGGTATGCTCTACCGCCGTATTCCTACCAAAACTAAACTCAACGTACTGAAACCATACGCACGATCTTTACATACGCGCGCGTACCTCGTGGGCGCCCTTCATCGGTCCCTCGCAATGGAAACGCATTGATCATCGGTATCCGTACGATAACGGGACTATCGTCGAAAATCCGGTCCTTCGTAAGCCGACAAATTTCGATTCAACACCTCTATCCAAACTCAAGCAACAGCCAAGTTCCACAGAAACTTCTTCTCCAATGACATCCGTCCACTGGGGCAAAACACACTTGCCGACAATCACCAAACATCACCCATACCCGGTAACGTGGACAGGCTAATACCTCACTTCCGTCCACTAGTAAAGACAGTGGCCTGAGAATAGTGAACGGCATAGCCATCGCGCACAAAGCGAACCGCCGGCGCGGACGAAAATTCGAATACGCGATCGACCTACCGGGGCACTGTCAGCGTGTAAAACGACGACGTACGCGTTACCGTAACGACCGAGTAATTGTCGACCGTTCGGCGGCGCGCGTATTTCGTTCGGAATTTGTTCGACGGTAAATTATTTAGCGCCGGAACCTGTCCAACAAGTGGGCCCCGGCTCCAGGGGATCGGTTGAAATTTCGAACCGCCGTGCTAAAAGTTTCGGGGTGGGGGGGAAAGGAACGTAAATATTTTACGGGGAAACTTTAAATCGACCAAGTTCCGAAAGTGTAAAAAAACACTATCGGGTAACCCGGCGGGGAAAATCCACCCCTGTTCAACGCGGCAACGGTCCGCGGCGCCGTCGAGTTTTTTGCCCGAAATAACGAACGCGTTGTACAGTGGGAGGCGTGCTTAGACCGGAATTTTTTTCGGGGGCGGGTGGTTTTAATTTTTAAATCAATCGGGGACCGCCCTGACGAACCGAGACGTATCATTATCGATTATTCGTTGTTTTAATTAACGCGTGTCGAGGTTTAAAAGTACGTTCGTTTTTCGTCATCGTCGACGAATAACGAAAATACACGTCCCGCGAAAATTCTTTCTAAAAGTTTTCGATGTGGGGGAAGTGAGAGGGGTTTTTCTCGCCAGTTAGTACACCACTGACGTTGTACGTTAGCCGCAATAATACTACCGGGGCCCGTCGAACGCGGCGAAACCGTTGGCGTTACGGTGCGCGTCGTCCAGACGCGTTTTACGTAACTAAAAAAAAAACGGCCACGGGACAATATACGCGACGACGGCACACCGTCGCCGGGACGAAGTTCGCGGCCGAATGTCCGAAAAGTCGAAAAAAACGGTTCGGCGCGGGCGGACATTATTTGTACGGGTACGTTATATTTATGTCGGCGCGCTCGTAAAATATTCAGAATTCTCCGGGATAAGAGGCGAAACACTACACGCGGCTAAAATAATTGCGTTTGCCGCGTTACGCGATACGAACGGAATACCGACGCGGCATATTTCCCGTAGTTTCGGAATTTCCCCGTCTTGGCGATATAAAACGCGGGAATTCGTCGTACGCGGGCGAATAAAACGGGATTAATAAATCATAACATCATCCGTCCGGGGCGGCCCGACCGACGAACGATTACGAATACGCCGTAGTTGTTCGACTAATATCGAACCGTGGATTCGTTCTCGGGATCGCCGTGCGGCGACGGTCGGCCCAAATTTCTCCAAATCCGAAACGAACGCGTCGAACCGGAAATTCGCCGTCGGTTTATTTGCACGAGTGGTACGTATTGCGAACGTCGGTTGTCAAAGCGCGAATGTTGACGAGAACCGGTGAAACGTTCGAAAACGAATTCGGCCGTCGATCGTTTTACGACAAACCGATCGCCAACGACGTTTGTTTCGCGTAATTATTATTTGTCGTCTATTCCATACGAATTTACGTGACGTCCGCGTTTGTTATGCAACACACCGCCCTGTATAACGCCGTGATAACGTATTTACCTAAACTCGTCAAAGTTCCCGAGGAAACTTAATTACATTAAGAATATCCGAAAGTTCCGACAACTTGTATACGCTCGCTAATTAAAATACGTTTTTTCGATTAATTTTCTCGTTTATAACGTTCAATACCGGAACTCCGTGACGCCGGGGATACATTTTTTTTTTTTTTTTACAAAAATTTCGATAATTATTCGTATAGCGAAATACGAAATTTCAATTTTATATATACGAATAAACGAGATCTTAATAAAGGTAATATTGATCGAGTAACTTACGTATAAGATCCTTTTAAACGTAACGATAGAAGTTATACACGAAAGTATTTACCGGGATTTGTAACGCGTACGGCGAATAAAGTAACTAAATAAAAAAATTGCTTTTCCCCGCGACTGTTTCTCGAATTGAAAAATCCGAAATGGCCGTCGATCCGTTCTTCGATATCGTTCAATTGTCAATCGCGGACGTTCCGAAAAACCAAAGGCCGTTGTCAATTTCGTTCGTAACGACGGAACGCGAAACGTGGAAATACGTTAACTAAAAAACGGTATAAAAAAAAAAGAAATCGGCCAAGGGGAACGGGGGGGGGACTTGACGTTACGCTCGGTCGAGCGAGAACCGTCCCGAAATTTCGCGCGGCCGTGGCGGAAAAGTTTCAGTCTCTCGCCGGTTCGTCGTAACCCGAGAGAAAATCATTTCGGTATATTATATTTCGTTTCGTCAATTCCGGAATACGTTTAAATATTTTATCGAAGGGACACTACGGTTACGAGTCTGACGCGGCCGTAATTTGTCGGTATAACGAACGCGAATAATTAACCTTCGGATAGCGTCGCTGAACAATAACGAGTGTGGCGGGTGGTTGTTATATGGTCGAGGACGCGTAGCGACGACTAAATAATAAAAGAACGACGAAGTTGTCGAAGGAACGTATCAAAAGGATTTCGAAACCCACTGGCCCACCACCCGACGTAATATCGGCGAGACGCTTTTGGGCGTGATTGAGTAATAGTAGCGAACGGGGCGAGTCCGCGCGGGGTCAGTGGACGCGTTGTGTACGGAACGGGAAAATCGAATCTTCGGACGGTCGAATTGCGCGTTGTCGGGTAAATCGATCGGCGGTACGTCGGGGCTCTCTTCTTGTTACGTGCGCCGACAATCGTTACGCTACGTGGTCGGCCAATAGTTCGACGAATAATTACGGAAATTTACGAGTGAACAGTCCGTTTCAAACGGACGATTATGTTGGGACGGAACCCGAAACGTTACGATTGGTACGGACGAATATTCGATTACGAGCGTAATAAACGCAACAGCGCGCGAAACGCCGCGGGAATACGTACGTCGGTTTTCGGTTATAAAAACCGGTCGCGCCGTCCAAGTCGACGGTTACGCGGCGCCGCGAACGTACGCCCGAACAAACGTTTTTCCCCTAGATTTCCCGAAAACATTTTCCCGGAGATTTACTCGATTTGCGCGCGTAACAAACGCAATTACTACGCGAAAGGAGATCAAGGAAAAATAAAAAAACACCGCCGTCGAGTCTCTTTACGCGCGTACACGTTTCGAAAACAATTTTTACGAAAAACTCCCCCTTATGAATACCGCCGACCCTTTTCGACTGTCGAGCGTTATTATAGTAATTCCGTCGGTACACGTCCGGGGGAGAATTACCCGCACGGGGCGAAAAAAGCTTTAGATGTCCCGGGCTTACGGTGCACGGTTCAACATGGCGCAACGCGTGTGTACTCTGCCAGAATTCGTTATAAACGAAAGGGCGGTTAATCGCGAAAACAAACATATTCTAAAGTATTTCTCCTTCAATTTATCGACCGTTTTTCAAACTAATTGCGACTATCGCGTTACAACGGCAGGTGGTGGTCGCTTTGCGGGGCAAAAGCCGAACCCGTCGGACGAATAATCCGTGGACGATCCGTAAAACGAATTCGGCCTATAGCGATCGAAGAAGGTTAACGATCGTCGCCTATTCGACGCGTTCTCGTCGATCGAAGAGACCCTGCGCGCGAATGGCAGCGAGTCGCCCCGCGCCCAAGGGATTGCCCGTAGTTTCCGAACGGTTTCGTGATTACGCGCCATCTCGGATTTTCAACGCCCAAGTCGCGGCATTTTAGTCACAGACTACCACCGTGACTGATCCGATCATCAACGCGTGGACCGCGTTCGGTCCGATCTAACGCTAACGGTCGGTGTTCCTAGCGCGCGCCATGTGCCCAACACGTTTGTCCGCGTAATCGTGGCGGCGGTTTCGTTCAACAATTAAGTACCGAACGGTTGGCCTACCGCGATTCGATTTCTCTCGAATATTGACGGGTACGGAACGGTTTTTCGTTTATCGAAACCGGTCGCGCGTATTCTCCGCGTACTTAATTTTACGACGAACGACGCGGCCAACGACATCACTGTGACGAAACACGACGTGTTCTTTGGTGGTGTACCTTTTTAAAAACGTCGGCGCGCTTACCGCGTAACGCCGCAGCCCATGGACGGATAATCGAAACGGAATTACTCGCCGCCGTAAATCCTTTTCGAAATAAAGCCGATATTTATATATATATATATATATATATTTCCACGGGATTACTAGTACGGGACACGAGGGCGGTTGAATTCAGAGTTCTCGCCGGAATCGTTATATCGCGCGGCAGAAAAGCGCGTCCGGATCGAAACGAACGAACGTTCCATTTCTCACCCGTTTCACGTTCGTGCGTGGTGCGCTCGTTCCGCGGATTTACGGCGAACGAACGAGATGATTAATCGCCGGCACGGTTACTCGTCGGGGCGCCCCGCGCGTATCGTTTACCGTTATTATCGTCACGCGGGCCCGTCGTCGCGAGATGATTAACCAGCGAGACGGCGCGGGGGCTTTTCGTTCGTGGCGCTCGTCCGTCCGCCGAAACGCGAATATTCGGTCGGCCGGATTTCCATTTCGCCCGTTTATTTCCCGGCGGCGTAACGAGTTTACATGACGGACACGTTTCGTATCGGAAACGACGGCCCCATTAGTCGATTATAGCGCTCCGAACGGTCGTCCGACGCTTTTGAAACCCGAACGAATGTTCGGATTCGACACGCCGCCCGTGTCGTGTGACGAACGAATAGCGCTTGGAGGGAAAGTGGAAAATGGAAACGGCCGGTACGCGACGGCGGGATATCTGTTTCGGCGCGTACCGGCGGCCGTTGTCGCGTCACAGTGGTTTCCAGGTGTGCGAATAACGCGGCGATTCAAACCTGTAGGCAACTGCTGCAGCGACGTCGCGTTCGTAGCGAAACATTTCGCTAGGGCGTTCGGGACGAACCGAAATAAAATTCGTTTTGGCGTTAAATTATCGTTCGTTTTGTTTTTTCGTTTACGGAAAAAGAACTTGTTCGTAAATGGAAAGAAAACTCGACCGTCTGTGTATATTAAACGTAATTGGCGTGAAAAATATAAACAAACGTGCTTCTAAACGGAAATCGTCGGTTTTGTTTGCACAATTTGTCGCGCGGACAGAAAGAAGGCGCTTGTTTTACGTTACGTCGTTCGACGTTCACGAGATTTTCGTTTTTTTTTTATTTTTGTAGCGAAACGCTGCTCCACGTCCCGACGGCATTCGCAGTTTTTCGCGCTGTTTGTTCAACGGTATGGCGCCGTTATTTGCTCTCCGCCGACCGCGCTTTCTATTTATAAATCCGTGATTCGGAAAACGATTTCGTTCCACGGGCCCGAAATGATTTCCGTAGATCGGCGAACAAATAGCGCGCAGTATGGGCGGAGGACACACTCCTCCGCCGACCGAATATTCAAAACGGAGAGCGGCGTATCGCAAACGACGACCGTTTCCACCGACGCGCGAACACCGCGTACAGTCCTCGGCGGGGCCCCTCGTTAATACAATGACGTGGACCGGGAAACGTTCGTATCGTGTTTGCGAACGGTATATGCATACGCTCGCGAACAATTACGTCCGTCCGTGTCATCGCGACCGACGGAAATGGTACGTGGCGAACGTACGGAGGCATTTCGGGTAAATTATTCGTTACCAGAAATAGGCGGGCGAGTACGGTCCAGTTGTCGAACATTTGCGGAAAACGTGTAGGGTATCGGAAACGGCGATAAATTATACAACGGTAAACGATCGTCGTCGAAACGTATTATGATTGACGGACAGGCGCCGGGATCCGTCGCGTACGGTCGGGGTGAGAGGGAATAGAAATTTCCAATAGTGGGCCCGAAAAACGGATATTCGTACGGGACAGAATTGATTTACGCGTTTTTCGCGTTTCGCGAGAAATAACCGAGGCCGGGCGTACGTATTATTAAAACGTTTCCCGATTATGTTTATACACGCGGAACCGATTTCGCGTACCTACGGGCGAACGTACTAAGCTCGCCGCGTTCGTTTCCTAAATAAATAACTTCGGCGATTTGGTCGGGAACGTGAACGGATCAATCGTCCGACGTGACCCGCTAAGATCGTGGACCGCGGCCGCTGGTTTTCGGGAAGAACGCGAAATCGTTAGGTGATTCGTTTCGGGATTAACGACCGTCGGTGCGTCGTCGTTATTGAACCCGAACAAAAGACGCGAAACTCGTAAACCGTCTCCGTTTGTTCGTGACCGGGCTACACGTGTGTACGTGTTGCTAAAAGTACGCGCGCCCGGGATTTCGACGGGACGCATTAACGAACCGCGAACGTCTTTAATTTGTACGTGAACGGCGATCGAACAACTCTGGGAAGAGTTTTCGATTACGATCGCGGACGAGAGCGTCGAGTCGAATTATATTTTTAACACGAGTTGACCCCGGCTAATTTCTTTCTAAAACGTTAAATCGTTGTCGAACTAGTCGTTATCTCGTAGCTGCCGATCGGCGTATACGATTTGCCGGATGCGAGGGAAACGAACGTATTTTTCGAAAAAATTATCCACGTTTTTTGAACGTCGGTTTTTAAAACGCCCGTTAGACGAGACGGATCAGCAACGTTTATTCGAATATCGCGTGGAAAACCGTGAACACACTCCGTGAAATCGTCCGTTCTTTAATACTCCGCCGATAAATAGATAACATTACGGGCCCCGAAGACACCATTCACGAACGACTATTTAATAGAGGCTATTATATACGCGTACGTATATTTCCATATCGGAAACGATTGTAGACGACGAAAATTGTGGGCCCGCACGGCGCTCCGGCTAGGCGGCAATTCCGCTACTCGTCGCTGGTGTTATTCGACGTGCCGATCGCGTGGTCGGTTTCGGGACGACGAATTTGTTTTTCAATTTTAATCCGCGAACGCGCGACGTTTGTGTCCGATCTGGAAAACCGTATCTGGCCGGGGGGGGGGCGGCATTTTTATTCGTACGTTTTCGATTTCTCGTCGCACGCGCAAAGCGACCCGAAAGTCACCGTATCGGTGGTCGGCGGCCTAGTCGATTTTTGGGAAAATCGAAACGCTACGGTCCGTCGGTCTACGAATTACGGAGCGTGCAACAACGGTTTTACAAGGGGGGAGGGCTGGAGGGGTTTGCCGGGGTCTGAACACTCGGAGCACGGACACGGTTCGCGTTCGTAACGCCGAATGTTCCACGACGTCGTTCGAACGGTCCGGCAATTTTTTAAAAACCGACAAACGCGAATATCGTACGTACCGTAGAATACAACGCACGGGTTTCGTAACGATACGCGCCCGCGAACGACGACAATGTATAGCTTTCCGAACGGAGAACGCGTCCTGCCCAGTGTGGCGATAATTTGTCCGCGACGTGATATTGTTACCGCGCTAGCCCCGTCTGGGGGCGACAATGCGCGTAAGGACAATGGAAACAACCGACGTTTCGCGTACCGACGACTACGCGCACATTTTCGAACCATTACGCGTTTTATTTCGCCGTCTCGCTAATAACGTGGGGGCGTTTAAAAAAACGATCGCGGTCATCTGTACCGTTGCACTGGGCGGCTACGAGTGACGGCGTAATTGCCAAATGGACGGGAATCCGACCAACGTCGCCGGAATTTTCGTACAGTAACCGCGCGCTAAACGCGTTTACCGGATCGCGCGATCCGTCTGAAACGAATCGGTCCCGCGTGATCACGATCAATCGATCACGTCGATCGAGAACGTTGGCGACGGTTCGGCGATATTTGTTCGCGCACAACCAGGACGGGTCGCGGCCGACCGGTACACACGGCGGACGGTTTCGAATATTTACGACGGGCCCGTACGGAACGTTCGTTAGACAATCGTATATCCAATGCCGTTGTTGTTGGGTTTTTGGCGTGGCCCGAACAACAGCCGATTCGGTCCCGACGTTCAACCGGAATTAGTGGCACGGATTTGGTAAACGGTATTCCGTACCGAACGAATAACGTACAGGGTTCGACGATTTTTTTTTTAAAAGCGAAAAAACACCCGGTTTTTCGAAATTATCCGACGGTATATGGGAGTATTTTATTTATAAGTAGGCCACTCGAGTCGAGTTCCCGTCGACGTTGACGGATGCGAATTCTCGCGTCACGCCATCGGCGTCTTTCGTCAGACCGGCGTGTGTCGGCGGCAAAACGGTTTTGACTAAAATCCGGATGGCGCCGTTGGCTCTATTAAACTCTAAAAGAAATGGCGAATAAGCGCGTCGGGAACGAAAAGATCTTTAAAACGAAAAAAAAAACGTTTTCGTTAAACGCACTCGGAAACGCTCGTCGTTCGCGTCCCCGTCTTTCAGGTCTCTCGGGCGGACGAATTTTAAAAACGGAATGTACGACGCGGACGGTGAAAAAGAAAAACGAACGTACCCGACGGAAATAAAACGTTCGCCCAAATCGAAGGCAGCTGACGAATGATTAACACGAAAATTTTCGTTCGCGAGTATTATTTTACCATACGCGCCGTCCCGAATTACGTCGAAATGTCTTGTTACTCTCAAACGTATCCGTTTCGTGAATTTCGGACAATTTTCCGTTCGGCTGGCATTCGAAAATTACGTTCTACGGTACTCGGGCAACGTTTACGGGCTGTGCGTCGCCCGCCAACGATCTGACGATCGTTTCCGCGTGCCCGTCCATCCCGTTGTCCTAAATATTCGGATTGGCCGCGGGTTGTTGTTCGGAAATACGTTTTCCGATACGAGACCAGTCGTTCGGCGCCGCGCGTAGTTTTAGGCCTTCGATCGTTTGCCACTCGCCCACCACCCTATCACGTGTCCGAAAACGTCGTAGCGTTTCGCGCCTCCGGGCCGGAGATTAAATAACGGTCGAACGGTTTCGGTAACGACCGGCGCCCTTTTCCGAAACGGTCGGGCGAAAAAGTTTCGCCGGCACTGTGTGCCCGCTAACGCGCCAATAATCGCGTTAGCCGCGTGCGGACCGTCAACACGGGCGTCTAAAAAAAAACAAACCCCCCGTATTGCTTTTTCGACGGGCCCGTTGGAATTTTATTCGCGACACGCGTCCACGTTACGTCTACGTGACGACCACCGTTCGCGTTCGGAATATTTTTCGATCGTGCGCGTAGCATTTCCGTTGTAGAAACGGTCGACCGTCCCGGGCGTGGAATGGTAGACGCTCGGAACCGTACGGTTAATTTCGATGACATTTTCGTCGGTGGCCCGATTATGATTTTCCGTTTTTTTTTTCAACGTTTTAGTCGGTTCGCGCGTTTTTCTCCGCTCGTCGTCCAACGCGTTTTTTCGGTCGTGTGTTTCGAAAAACAAAACGCGAAATCGTCGCCGAACGTGTAACGTTCGGTTTTCGACGTCCGTCGAACAAAATTCAATACGTCCGGGAACCACGTGATTGGCGACAACGTACTCGAGAAACACGACGGCGATAATGTTTCGACGCGCGAATTGGTCGTCGTCGCGGAACCCGACGATAAACCGCAAACGAATGAATCGAAAATCACGAGACGGCGGCTATTTGATTTCGTTCGCGTTCTCGGGCATCCGTCGGGAATCGTAACTCCGTTTTGGTCGTGCGCAGGGCTCGGTTCACGGTACTCGATGACGGCGCACGCGGCCGATCGGAAAATTTTTTTTTGGCGAAAAACGATCGCGCCGATTCAAAAACGAAATCGATGTCGACCGACGACGCGTTCCGATTCGGTTACGGCGACCCGTCCGCGTGCGTAGGGCGTACACGTCCTACAACCGCCGCGCTCGTGCGGTGAACGCGAACGAGATGAACGGCCGACGACGGAAGACGGTTGATTTCGTTTAATGTAAGGGAGCGGATCGGCGTACGATACGACCGAATGGAATTAACCTCCGGCGGTACGACGCGTTCCGGGAGCGCGCGCGGGTATGCAAATTTATGGAAAGCGAAAATCGCGAACACAAATATTGTAAATTACGTCGATGGGCGGCCGGATTGCGCGGGCGGCATTACGAATTCAAATCGAATGCGACGAACGCGCGACGCCTCGCCGGAGGATATCATGACGGGTCGGTGTTCGCCGCGTGTATTATAACCGAGGGCAACAACGTTCGTTGTTCGCGCCATTTCGAATATTGAAGGGCCCGTGTCGGTACTCGATCGTTTCGCTCCGGTCGACGACGGTTTTGTAAATAAATTCGCTCGATTAACGCGAATTTCAATCCGTTCGGTGTTGGTAATAACCTAAAATCATTTGGCCGTAACGTTTACGAACGTATTTCGACGAAAACGTTCACAATTTTCAACGTTCTCGATACGAACGATCGTTTCGCTACACACGGGACACGGTTGGGGTTGTCTTCTAAGCGCGAGCCGTTCGTAAATATCGACTGACGGATCGAAATCGAATCGAACGTCGCGCCGCCGTAAATCATATCGTTGCGTTGTCACGATACCACCCGCGAACTCGGTATTCGACGTTGATCAGTGGTACTGTCGACGGGTTCGATCGCGAAAACGACTACGGCTGTCATTTGAGTTCAACCTAAACATTCACGGTCGGCTCGAATATTCGGCGGTCGGTGGCGGCCAATAGGGCGCCGTAAATTGAAACGAAAACGACGTTCGTCGTCGCGACGCCGTAAAATCGTTTCGTTCCCGAATATTTACGAGAGATATAGACAGTTTTTCGAACGTCCGTAACGGTAATAATGATACGCGCCCAAAAAAAAAAACCAGAACCCGACGATTATAAAATGTCGTTATTATTCCGTCGTCCCTGTCGCGGAAAAAAATTAATGAAGCCACCCTTTCGTTAGTGCCGCCGAGTCGTTAACACGACGGACCGTATAACCTCTACAACGTAAAACGGCAAAGGTCCGCCGGACCGTGGCCGACCGCTCGGGTTATTCGACCGTTTAGTTTACACGGCCGGAGACGGAATTCCCATAATTACGCCCCGCTCGGAAATTAACGCGGCATTTTTCTTTTTTTCGGATAGGGAAATTCCGTTACGTTTTCTCTTCAACCCTTACGGCCGTCCGGTTTTACGATCCGTCGTTTCCCGTCGAATATTCCCGACGTTTTTTCGGAGTCGACAATCGCGTTGGCGCGACTCGTTTTTTTTTTTTTGGAAAATCTACCGGTAAAGTTGTAGAAAAACATACTCTCGGTATACACGCACAACGCGACCGGTTAACCGATTTCGGTGCGCGCGCGCGATGTGCCGGTATTCGTTACCTCGGACGGTAACGAGCGTAGTCGTCGCTAGGCCCGTTATTTTCCCCCATACCCTCGTTCCCGTGGTCCTCATCTATCCCCGGAAGGCGACCGGCAAATGTCGTCCGATTACCTATCCGACCGTAACAAACGGAACACGCGAACGTAGCCGGGAAGCGATCAAACATACCAAAAGGGTCGTCCGAAACCTTGTGGGGCCGTTCGGGAAAGGGAGAAGCCGAACGCGTCCGCTTTGGACCGTTCGCAACACGAAACGCCAAACTTAAACCCGACGGTTTTAACCCGTCGAACGGATTACGTTCGGCAATTTCGTTGCCATCGAGATTTTGTGTTTCACTATCCGCGGTAGATCGTTCGGGAAATCACGCGCCGTCGCGGCTTGTGTAAATCGCGAGCCAAATGGACCGCGAACGCCGACAATTCCGGGACAACACCCGCCGAATCTAACCGGAGATGTTTGCCTACAACCCGGCTGGGTAAACACGACGACGGCGACGATACCGTTTTCGAATTTCGATTCGCCGTCAAATATATCGATCGGGAATCCGCGCGTTCGAAACGAATTCGATAAGACCGCGGATGGGAGGGACGCTTGAGATCGACGCGAGTGTGTGCACAATTCACGTGCACCGCGGGATAACGGCGATCAGTTCGACTAATATTTAACGATACGTTCGTGCGTACGACTTATTCGTTAATAAATATGTCTCGGGATTTTTCGGCCGCGTCTCGCGTATCGTAGTCGTGGTCGGAGCTAAAAAGAAGGTTTCCGATCGTTGTTTCCGTTTCGGTGTATTTTTTTTTTTTATAGGAAATATCCACCGTCGTACCGAGTGTGTCGTAATTACGTAAACCGTCGTCGTGGTTGACGCGTAATTCGCCGCACGTTATTTCGATAATAATCGGAGCCATTGTCGATGCCCGCCCTCCGCCGACCATATTTCGATTAACGTTGGTACGAACAGTTTATATAGCCGACGGGTGCGAACGAAACGAGAGCATAAACATACATATATAGGCGTATTGGTATATTCGCGCGGGGTAATACGCCGTGTCTCGAGCAGAAATCACTAACAAGACACGATTGGGCACGATAAATTGAACCGTACGCGCTCGAGGGGTGGGAGACCGAACAACTTTATAAACGGTATAAGAAGAATAGCTTCAGTTTCCCGTAAGAATCGCGTAATACGGCGGGTTTTTAGGACCGTTTCTTTTTTTTTCTTTTATCGCTACGATTGTTATTATTACCTACGTTTGTTCGCTCGTTGTTTTTTCGTTGTTTTTCGCGTTTTTATTTTACGATTTCGTTCTCGCAATGTTTTACCCGCCGGGTGTTCTCTCTCTTTTTTTTTTCTTTCGTCCGTCCTTAAATATAGCCTTTACGCAAACAACGGCACCATATATACACACATTTTATTCGGCCGCTCGTAAAATATTTAATAACGGCCGACGCCGTTGGTCCCGCGCCCGGGATTTTGGACTACTCCGTTTTTCGTAACGGTCGCCTTTTACGAAGTTACGCCCGTCCCTAAGCGTTCATTTTTTGGAAACGCGTTGACGACGGTAACGTAACGAACGGGCGGGCCGCCGTCGAACCGCCCGACAACTTTGGACAAAGGAATCAAATCCCGAAAACCTGACGCGCACCTATTACCGCGAATCAAGTGCCGAAATGGAAATAAGCGAGCAAATTTATCCTGGTGGTTCGCGAACCCTTCCACCACCCGCTGAGTTATGCGACCGAACGACGCGTTTACGGTATTGGCGCCCGGACGATTTGAACGACGACCGTGTACGAAACATATCGTCAACCGACGCGCACGCGGCGCTGCTCGACGAAACGAATTCTCGATATATGTGTATATCGACGTATTTACGGTGTTAACCGTGCGCGGTAAATGGTTAGGCGTAACGCAATCGCGGCGACGAGGTAATAACGGCGGGCGGACCGACGAAATCGACGGAACGCAATTTCCCGTCGCCATTCGCGTCACGTATCTCCTAAATATATACAGTCTTCGACGTAGCGGTGTGCCGCGCCCGTCGTATTGAAAACGAAATCGGAAACGACGTGTAAAGGAGACGCGACGACGGGCGAACGATCGGTTATTTAAATAGAAACATCGCCGGACGGGATGGCCGATCGGGAAATCGATTTCAAGTAGACAAGCGCGCGTCTACGTATTCGTGTACGCGTCGTGATTCGGTAGACGCAGTCTCGTGTATTCGAACGGATCGGAAACGACAGGAATTTCGCGTCGCTGTTTCGACGGGAAAATAATTTTCCTTTACGTCGCTTTTGTATCTACGGTTTTTTTTTATTAACGTTCGGTCGCCGCGTTACTTACAACACGTTCGAAACGCGGCGAACGTATACGGGTACGTTTTGAACGCCAGTCAGCGTTTCCGTCCGGCGATCGATACCGTTTTTCGACGCGAAAGGAACGATCGTTCGGCTTGGGAACTAATCGAATTCGTCCGCGAACAATTTCGACGGCGATCGGGGGCGTTCGTTCGACAAACGTCAGTTGCCGTCGGTTCGACCAAAAAGGAAGAATATCAATACGGCACGGGGTTTTCGTAAACGAAAACGTACGGACGGAAATGACGATTTTCTATACCGAAATATCTCTCGATGGCCGTCGGGCGGGCGCCGCCGAAAGACGTTAATTTCATTATCGATTCCGGCGCGCCCTGAGGGACTGACGATTCGCCCGTTTCCGCGGAACGTACGAAAATAATCGCGCTATTATTACGCGACGTTGCGGCGGCCGTGCGAATGTTGTCGCCCGCGTTACCGGCCCACCCGGCGGCGCGACAACACTCGACCACGGAATTCCGATGTTGTTCCGTCGCCGATCGGCCGTGTACCGGCTTGTTATTTTCCGCGTCGTCGGAATTCGATTTTACGCACGTACGTTCGCCGACGACCTATCTATCTGTCTCCGGGTCACGTGCTTTCGTCCCGAATGGGGCCGCCAATCTACGCGTCGCCCTAAACCGCCACTACCGACTACGTCGCGCTCGCCTTAATTTCCGATAGTGTTCCGGGGTTTTTTTTTTTCGGGGGAAAACACGGTCGACCGATCTCTTTTAAACTATTCCGATATCCGGTAGAGTGGTCACGGTGTCGTTGGTGCCGTTTTCGTGTGGAACGACGACGGCAAAACATACGGAAAACGGCAGTAACGCGAGTGTTCGGACGATTTTACCGAAAAACCCTCGAGGGACGTCCATGTTCTATTCGGTTAGTCGTTCTTGTTTAGATTTCGTCCGTACGTCATGTACGAAGAACGACCCCAGATCGTGTCGCGTCTTATCCCAAAAATCTTACCCTCGTTTCTTGGTTATCGGTTCGCGTTCCGAACGAAACCGGTTCGTCGTAACGACGCGTTTTTGTCGTTGTATACCAACAACACGTTCGGATGACCGTGACACACCACCCGGTCGCGAATCATGTTTAACCGTTACGTCGTTCGAAACGTTTTCCGATTTTTTCGGCGATTGTTTTCACTTAGCGGTTTTAAGGAAACACGAGAAGCTACGGACGCGTTCGTCGGGGTTTGGACGCGGGAATACGGCTCGGAATAACTGACGCGAATCGTGTAAGACGACTTTTTTCGTACGTCGTACGACGGACGTGAAATAACTCGAAAAGAAAAAAAAGTGATAAATGCTGATACCTATATGCAGGTGTAGGTGGAGGACGTGTTTAACATTAACGAGTCATTACGTAGATTTGTTTTCGAGGATCGTGAGCTCGAGAATTATTTAGGAACGTCGTTATTAATTACCGGATTACTTAACTGTCCGGTGTTGTCGATTTGAACGAATTTGAAAAGTGAAATTAGAAACACGTGTTTGACTAACCGAGAAAAGGTTGGGACGGTGAGTTCGCTTACGTGAACGACGATAAAAACGAGTCGAGACGCGGAAATCCTAGCGAAGGGAACAGCCCTTGCTTGACCCGCGGAATACCGACTTCTGCTACCTGGTGACTCGTGACTGGAGTGCGCGCACACTCCGCTGAGGACGAGAGTT
>JAIPRN010001707.1:0-21261 GCA_025469175.1 Geopemphigus sp. TES_GeoC_2020
GGTTAATTTCTATATAAATAAATCGGATAACCCTAACGAAACAAGAAGACACATTACAAACTTGAATAGATTATTCTTTTTTAACGAACAGGTTATATTATAACGTGTATCGAAATTTAAAAATATTTTCGATTTTCGTTATTATTGACTAAAAACACACGTCTCGTAAGAAAAAAATTTTTCCTAAAAATTTTCGGGGAGGGTTTACCGCCCCCCTACGCTTTTGCGAAAAACCGGTTTTTGCTTCGACCACGATCGTGGTATTCCTCTGGGGGTGAGGGAAGATTTATCGTATCGGCCAGTAATCGCGGTAATGATTTCGAAACCGACGAAGCCGTCGTTACATTTCGACGAACACCGCGTAACCGGACCACTTTTCGTAATGTCGCGCAAAACTTATTACGGTTACGCTTTCATAAGACGCAATTGTACGTCGTGTACGTTTTGCGTAGTTCGAAAGACTATATATATACATCTGTTGAAATGCGCCGTAGGTCGTAATCGCGTTCGGAGACCGATTTTTGAGTGGTTCGAATAACGTTTACGGTGTCCGAAACGAATAGACAAAGGCCAAAATACGATTTTTCGAACGACGCGTAAACACGCGCGCACGCCGGACCGTTTCGGTTATAATTTAAAGATCGAAGTGTAGTAAACAAAACAAAAAAAAAGAACCAAAACAATTTCGCGTGAAAAAAACAACACGGAACCATACACAACGGCAATAGAATATTCGTCATCGCTGTCCTTTCCGTGGTCAAACCGTACGTTTTTGTTTTATAAAAGCCGAACGAAACGTACCTGCCGCGTTGACGAAGCACGAAACAAGTTTTCCGGTCGATAGCGTGTGTCGAGTACATAACGAGTTTCGAGATTTATAGCTATTAAAAAACTCGAAATTCGCCATTTTCTCTTCGTCGTGTTAACAGAATGCTTCAGAATTAGTTGGTCCGGTTCGCCAGAAGTATGCACGTTCGCGTTTACGCGAGCGCAGTGGGTCCCGTTAATCGATTTTATTAAAAATTCAATCACGACCTCTATATGCTTTCGAAATTTACTCCAACCCCTTCGTGCCCATCCAAACACTTGGAAATTATGTAGGTACGAAAACGTGACGACCCGTATATTTATACAGATGGCGGCGTACGTTTTTGTTCGTCGCGTTCGATGTTTTTGAAACGTGTAATGGGGCTACGTACGTTAGAAGGTACTGAACGACGACGTAAGGAAAAAGCGGTAAAAAAAAAAAAGATAAGTACACGCGATTTTAAAACTACGTTCTCTCTTCCTGTAGTCTATATATTGCTTCACACGACCTTGTCGTTCAAATTAAGAAATACAATGCGTCTACGTCGTAAGTGTACACGCATTTACCAAGTTACAATGTTCGCGCTAAGTCGACGTTAAACAACACGGCGGGTGAAATTCGAAATAACGTTACGACGTCGAACGTGTTTCGAACTATTCAATCACGTTCGTTCGTTTATATTTTTTAAAATTAATATTATCGTTCGCATAAACCGACCGTCATTGATCGATAGAAAAATAAACGTCGTATAAGTTAGAATTTCTCAAATTACTCTTTTCACGACGTGACTTAACAACACGTTTCATGTTAACTTAAATTTTCTGTTCCATAAGTACGAGTTTAATTTATTCCATCAATTTACAGCAACTTTTGATAATCGTGTACAATTGTTGGCTAAATAATAAAAGAAACTTATTTTCGTACTCGATATACTTTTTACAACTATTCAATAATGTTACTAAAAACACTTTTATCATAGAGGTGTTCGTGTAACATTTTGAACGTTTTTAAAAATAATTTTTTTTTTTATACAATCAGACTATAATAAATGGAAAGGTTTACAATGTTTGAATACGGCGAACAAACATAAATAAAGTATAATAAAAAACTTAAAAATTTACTTCGATGTTTTTAGTTATATATTACTTAAACATTTTGTAACCAGTTTAACAAAAATATCAATTCGGTTAATCGACAATAAAGTATGTGTGAGCAGGTGATCATTTTCTTTTTAGCGCCACAATATTTTTATTTCTATTACAAAAAAGCATATTTTATGACTATTTTACCATATATTTTTGACCCATTTAAATTCGTAAAATTCGAATCGAATATTTAAATACCGTTTTACAAAGTTGTGTTTACACGTATATTTTTGTAAATAGAAATGAATAACCAAACAGTCGAGTAATTTTTAATAATTATTTGTCAAGTTTTTTTTATAACGTTGAATACAATACGAATAATTTAGCAAGGTCTTATACATAAACGAATTTTAAACACAAATATGATAAAATATATTTAATTTTACATATATTTCTATAGAAGCTTTTTTGTCAAGAAGTATTTTGGAAAATTAAAAATTAACGAAAAATGGTATACATATAATGTAAAAAGAACTGTAATTCTGAAACGATTTACACATAATATAAATTTTTTTGAAATAACAATATTTATAACATTAATGAAATAAGGATACAACAGAGCACAACGAAGACAACTTTTTTTATAATATATATTTTAAGTATAAACTAAATTGAGGCGAAAGTAAAAATTAATTAGTCACATAAACTGTGGAAATGTATTTTAGTATCACATTTTTTTTTAAATTCACATTGAAATATTTGTTTAATATCTGAAAACATTGATTCATTAAAATATATTATTGTCCTATAGTTTTTTTGTTTCATCTGATTTAGTTGAACTTGTTGGAGGTATTGGTGGTATTTTCGTTTCTGTAGTTATTTTCGAATCAACAATCGGTGTTAGAGTTTTTTTGGTAACTGTTTCGGCTGATGCCTTTGCTTTCAGGGCCGTTGCTTGTGATACATCATCTTTATCCAATTTTTGTGCTTTGTTCATTTTTTCTATTGTCTCCATCTCTTCTTCTTTGATAACCAGTTGTGTAATCATGTCCATTTCTTTGTTGGATAATTTGATATTTTCGGTACCGATCAGCTCTAAAACCTAAAATAATTTTACATAATTAATAAAAGTTCTACAATTTTTTTTATATTAAGCAGCTTACTTTCAACACAGTATCTAATCTTATTGATCCATCATGGTCATCATCGATTTTATCTAGAACTTCACTGATTTGTTGTAGTTTATATTCGTCAGGTATGTTTTGTAATTTCCTTACTGCGCCAATCAACTCATCAATTTTGATTAATTCACTGAAATAAAATAAACATGAACACCAGTGAAACACGACCATACAATAATTATAAAACCCGAAATATTTACCATTCTTTATTAATTTTATCATCAGCCAATTTTTTAGATTCTATATCTTTTTTGATTTCCTTTTCTTTTGTTTCCAATTTTTCAACTACCTGATCCATATTCTTTATCATATTATTGACCTTCTTAAATAGTCGTTTGGCTGCTTTAGATTCTCTAACTTTTTCTTTTTTCTCGGTTTTCATTACCTCCTGAAGGTCATGTATATCCTAAAATAAATAAATAAATTTGAAACTATTAATACAAGATTCAACATATTTTATCATATTTCACTTACTTCTTGATAGTCTTTAAGTTCATCTTTCAATTCTTTAATTTCTTCTTTTTCAACGCTAAGTTTTTTCTGTTCTGAACTCAAATTTTCAATAGCATTTTCTAATGTTTTTAAATCTGTCGATGTTACTTCCTATAATTATAATTGTTCATTAATATTAATACGTAATAACAGTATAATTCAAATATAAAGAAATAATATTTTTGAACTCACTTCTTTAACTCCAGTTGAGTCTGTTAAAATAGGTGCCTTATCAGTTAATTCTATTTTATCTACAACAGGTATTTCTTTAGATTTCTTCTTAGCATCTTCCATTTTCTTCTCTTCCATTTTACATTCTTCAATTTCTTCTTTTACCTTACGCACCTCTTCTTTAATAGCTTCCAATTTTGCTTTGTTATCTATAGCACCTTCACGTTCACCTAAATCAGCTTCAGTTGATACACCAACTGAATTTGGCAATGTAGAAATAGCTTTCTTCAGTAAATCACTAGTAGGGATATTTTCTGTAAAGCTAAATGCTCTAGAGATCAGAAGTAAAGATGGGGGAACTTTTTCATTTAATGACAGGTTTAGCCATTCAATGAGTTGTTGTCTCAACCGTTTTTCAGTAAGTCCATAGGCACGCATGCCACGAGATTTACATGCTTGCTGAAGCTCACTCAGTGTCAATGAATCAACGCCTTCTTTTTGGATCATCTAAATATTAAAACTAAATTATTAACGCAAAAACATTTAAAATTTGACGTAATTTGCCTTATCGTCAATTGCTAATGAGCGCAGTTTAAGCGCAAGTTGAAATCTTAAAAAGTTGGAAGTGCCAATAGGTCGTAGTTCAAGTACTCGACAAAGTGCAACTAACTGCGGCTGAGGAAGCGAGTCAAGAGTAATCTCATCTTTGAATAATTTTGAAAATTTAAGAATGTCATCGGCTGGTATAACAACACCTTCTTGTCTAACCTAAAATATAATTAATGTTAGAATACAATTTGTGCATATTAAGAGATATAAAGTACTTTTGCAAAAAAATCCGCAAATTCTTTGGCTGATTCACACGCGTGTCCTTTACCAGACACAGACATATTGTCTAAGGTTTCTTGAAGGAATTTCGCCATTTCAAGTTTTACCTTAAGAGACTGCTTCAGTTTTGCTTCCTAAATAATTTTAAAATTAACAATGTATAATTACAATACAATACTATAAATAAGTGTAACTTACTTTATCGTCCTTGGTTTGAAATGTGGTTGGCAACATACCAGGAAAGATCTTGATGAAAAGAGGTAACGTGAACTCCAAGAATGGAACAATAATAAACACAGAGAATGGTACTAAACGGAAAAGATCAGCTACAGTTTCAACAAACTGAAACAAACAATGAGCACTAAAGTTAAATAAATATTTTCTAGTACCATTCATGCGTGTATATGATTTTTAATGGGTTTATGAACGTTTAGTTCGAATAGAGTTTAAAGTCAAAATCAAAATCTATTTTTATTGTTAAGTAATTTCAATTTATTAAAGTTTATATGATTATAAATAAATTACACATATAATAGAAAAACATAGTTAAAATCATTTATTAATAACAATAAAAATTATCAATTTCAAAGGATTTTGGGATACTCATACTAGTATTTATTTAATTCATGAAATAATTATGTAGACCGTTCAATAGTATAATAATATAAGTTAATAATCCTAATAAGACAAAATATATTAAGGTTAATGTCTGTTCTGACGATCAACAAAAGTTGGCATTTACATTTAAATTAATGACACTGAATTGAACATTGGCCCAACTTATTGGTATATTTCCAATAAAAGATTATCAATTTTCTTTAACAAATAGATTTACTGACATTAAATCGGTTTAATAATAATTTCGATATAGGTCTGTTAACGATACTGTAAATTAATGTATACCTAATTAAGGAATAAAAGGTGCAACATTTATGGACAAGTGATTTTTATTTTTGATATTAATGAGAAATTAAAAAAATTGTATACTTAACGATAATCTAATAGAAAAGGTACCCGCCGGAATATAATATGTAATTTGATTTTGAAAACAAACGTTTGAAATATTAACTTCCACAAATGATTGAAAACTGTATTTAGTTATATAGGGAAATGATAATTATTATACTTGGATACAATACACAATCATAAATAATAACTTACTAAGTTATGTTCCCTTCTCGTCAATTCAATTCCTTTCATCTTTTTAAGAGCTAATTTAAAAGATATTTTTGTGTTGAGCCCCAGTAGCTTAAAACCGTGGTAGTAATGCATCACTTCATCTATGACTTTTTGTTTGATTGTTTTTTTGGGTTTGACTGTGACAACTTCTTTTCCTTCGGTTTCCTTTTGAGCCTTCTCTTTGACAGCGTTGACAGTTTCTTCGACTTTGGAAGATGGTTTTTCCGAAAATAATATCGGCGACGTGCATATTTGTCGAATATGAGGATTGAAGAATTCTAATTTCGTTGTATTGCGAGATAATGGATAAATTCGGTTCGAGGCGACGTTTGAATAAGAGAAATTGTTTGCAAATGCACATGGTTGAGTGTTCAAACAAATAACACCAAAACTGTTGTTAAATCTATACAAATCTGAAACTAATACAAAGTGATTTAGTAAACAGACATATTTTCAATACAGTATTTTAGTCATGAAGTTAAAGCATTGGTTTTAATTTTTTAATATAAATTAGGTTAGAAAATGAGTAAATTTCAATTTATACAAAAGATAAAACAATGATAATAAATTATGACCTATATTGACCTTGAACTAAAAATGAGGGATTAAACCACCTATCAATTGAGATATGAGTAACACTGACTATTACTGACACACATATATATATACACACACACACAGACGCGCTCGCGTAATTATGATTGTATCATTTATTTTACGAAATAAAAAAAATTAACCAAATCAATTTAAAAACTACGATTTTGTTTAAGCGAAATTTGAATGTACTTTAAATACGAAGGTTAACGATCATTCCGAAATTTTCGTCTTTTGACTAAATCAAAGTTATGTTAGATGAAAATGGGTCTGATTTATCGTTAAGAATTTACGATTAATACATTTAGATATGGCCGGTGGTACAAGTGTTTAAATAGGTAGTGGATTTGTAATTATTTCTGTTATTTCGATCACGACTGATTTAAACGAACATTTTTCGAAAATACGTTCACTTTATACGACTAATAAATTAACGGTAATTAACAAAGATAAATTAAAAAGTCGGCGTTTTTTTAAACGAACAGGATTGGTCGTTTAACGGGATTAGTTATACGAATCGTTTAAATCGACACGGTCTACCCGAGATCTAAAAACGAAACGACAACGGTTGTGGGTAGACGACACGGACGGTGATGGCGTGGCCCGCGGAAACTTTCTGTCGGACGGAATCTGTGTGCACGACTTACTTTGGCGCGGCCGTAGTAGACCGACTTTGGCCGCTCTAGCGATGTTCATTTTGGCGGGGGCCAGTTGCCGACGACGGTGTGTTGTTGGCGCGTCGGGCGACTGTTGGTATCGAGGTGGCTGTTACGTTTGGTCGCGGCCGCGAAGAATTGGCATATGTGCGGCTGGTCCGAAGGTGTCGTCGTTCTAAGCGCGCGACGTCGCCGGGACGGGCAAAGTGGCGTGTGCCTCGTGTTCGTCGCCGTTTGGAACGGACGGGCGGCAACCGAACGCGTTTCAGATCCGGTCCGGTACGTATACGAGAACGGTCACCACGACGGTCGACGGTGATGAGAGAGCCTCGGCGGCGTTATATGTCGTCGGTGCCGATTATACAGTCGATCGTGTCCGCGCGGCGTACGAGTGATAACGTCGTGATAACAGTTTTCCCCTCTTCTTCTAAAAATGGTCCGACCGTACAGCGTGGTCACCCCCTCCGCCGCTGGTCACGTTTTTCGTAGAAAGATGGAAATATTCGTCCGACGTTATCGGGTCGCCGTCGTCGTATCGTAACGACGTTATCGCGTTATCAAAATACGCTTCTTCGTTCTCTCTCGTATTCCCGTCCGAAAACCGCACGCGGTTGTCGTCCGCCGATAATCGCCTCTTTCCGTCCGCCCCGTGAACGGACGTTTTGTTTCTCCAAAAACGAACGGTTTACCGGTCGCGCGTACATTTGTTACTATTACGGGCACCTCGGCGCGGAACGTTTATCCCGCGCGTTCGCGACGCCAACACAAAAACACTATGTAGTCGGACTAGGTGTACGACTCTCCGCGTCCATTGGCGCTTTGGCTCGTACGTTTTCCGTAGGTTTCATGCGCCGGCCGATTCGGTGTCGGTTTACAACACTCGCCTCGTGTCTCGCGTTTGAACCGACGCGCGAGTTGTTTCCCGTCAATTATCGACACCGACCATTATGGGCGAACAATTATCGGACGTGTCGAAGCGCAAAGTCATCATTATCGGCGCCGGCATAGCGGGGCTCGCGGCGGCCACACATTTGTCGCAACACGACATGAATGATTACATCGTGTTGGAAGCTCAGAGTCGCGTCGGCGGTCGAATATGCGCCACCGAAATAAGTAAATAATCAACGGCGCTTAATATAAACGCTCGGTCGTGACGTAATTTTTTTCTGCCGTACACGATTCGGCATTTTACAGACGATCAACGACTCGAACTTGGTGCTAATTGGATTCATGGCGTTTTAGGTAATCCAATGTACGAGTTGGCCATGGCTAATGGTTTAGTGGATATTACGCACACGCCAAAATTGCCCAATGTCATTGCCACCACAACTGATGGAACGAAAGTTCCGTTTAAATTACTACAAGTACGTATCTATACGTATAGATATATTTACTGTTTGTCCAACAACAACTTATATTAATGACCAATATATAAAGTGTTGATCGAGTATTCAATTGTAGAGAATTCGCGTTTTTACATTTTTTATTAGGATTTTTGTTCAAGTACTTTGTTGTTAATTTCCTACATTAATCGATATACTTACTTGTGCTAAATGGAGACAACAAGTAATAAGTAATTTAAATGTAAAATCGTATTTTGGTTTAGAGTTGGTAATTAATTGAAAGCCGTCTTCGATATCTAATTATTTGATAATTTGATAAGTTAAAAAAAACAAAATGTTCATTTTAGGAGACATACGGAGCGTATATGTGTTTCTTGCGACGGTGCGAAGATTATTTTACGGGTGCATTTGATCCACCACCTGGAATTCATAGTGTTGGAGAACATGTTCAACTTGAAATTGCAATTTATTTGGAGAAAGTACAAAATGCCAATATTCGCAAACTACAGAGATCAATTTTTAACTGTTTGCTTAAACGAGAAACTTGTATAACTGGTTGTAATAATATGGTTGACATTGATTTAATCGAATTAGGTAGTTATAAAGAACTACAAGGTGGCAATATCGTGTTACCTGGTGGGTATAGCAGTATTTTGGATCCTATATATAGTAAGTTGCCACCTAACTGTGTCAAAATGAATTCTCGAGTGACAAAAATTAAATGGCCATCAGGCATTGATAGTGATACAGACTCTGAAGATTCTGATAAGACTGTGATCGAAGTTGGTGGTGACAATGTTACCGACGAAACTGTGTATGTTTATTGTGACGATAAGGTATACACAGCTGACAGTATTATATGCACATTACCATTGGGCGTGCTTAAGTCCAACAACATTTTTAGTCCAAAATTGCCAAAGTACAAAGAAAAGTCTATAGCGAGGTTACTGTATGGCGTGGTAGACAAAATATTTTTATACTACGACCGGCCATTTTTGAGTAAAGATACGGACGAAATACTTTTATTGTGGGAAAACGATGAGATGGGCGATTGGAGCGAGAAGATCTATAGTTTTTCAAAAGTGAATGATACATTGTTGTTGGGTTGGATATCTGGTGACGAAGCTGAAATTATGGAAAAGTTGGATGACAAAATAATCGGCGACAAGTGTACGGAGATATTAAGACGGTTTTTGAATGACCCTGGTATACCATACCCATGTAAATGTTTGTGGTAAGTGTACGAACATTGTTTTTACAACATTAATTCAATTCCATCGTAACGGGAGTTGGGATTTTTTGTTTTTGTTTTATTGTAGCACGCGATGGAAAGCTAACGAATTCAGTCTTGGCTCATATACGGCTATTGGAGTTGGATCTAGTCAGTTAGACATCGAACATATCGCGCGACCAATGCACGTGAATAATAATAAAATCGTAAGTCGCGTCGACGACGGCGCCTTGAGTTTTAAATATTTACAAACGCGTGTTTACAGCCTATAATTGCGTTTGCTGGAGAGCATACGCATCCAAATTTTTACTCGACCGTTCATGGGGCATATTTGTCGGGACGAGCGGCAGCTGAAATGTTGCTTGTGTGCAAACGGGAAGATGAACCACTCGATGGTGCTGACACTGACTTAAGTTCGTGGATACAAGCCATGCCACTGGCGTAATATAACCATTTTCGTTCTGTTTGTTTATTTATTTATTATCTCGTAGTCGCGTTATTCGTTTGTTTTACCGAATTGTGATATTAGCTATTAGTTAATATAGTCAGGTTTAGACAACAGTTGCGCTTGTTTGGACTATGAACTTTTGACGCTGATCAGTGGTAACGGTTCTGTTTCAAAACATTTTTCAGTACCAAAGAGCATTTTTATTTTCATAAATCTTCGACAGTTTACTAAGACTTATTGATTTTGCGTAACTGCGATCAAATATTCTTTAAATACTGAATCGCGATGAACACATTGTTTTTCTAGGTTTTTTTATGAACATTTGTGTGCTAAAATTACACGTCATTATTTTTTGGTTCCTTTTTATTTATTTGTACGTTTTGTTAAGCTTTGTAAATTGTTTAAATAAAAAAAAAAGAAAAAACAACACGTCCTAGTCGTAAAATGTTTCTGTTGTTTGTTTATTTTTATAAGATCGTTAAAACTCGTGGCGGATTTATTTATATCAATGAAAGTACGATGTCCCATGGATGCGACTCGTGCATTTGGGCGTCGTATGACAGAACTGTTGTACATAATATGACGAGGGTCACGGCCACAAGCCACGGCATAAAGTCCGATGACCGTCAGAATGTGCGGGATTTGTATTTGAACTGAATTAAAAATAAAATACGAGAAATAAAGAAATCTATAACTTTTTCGTTTTTTGGTTTATTAAATTTTATTCGAAGGTCGACGCAGAGAAGGAGCTGTGTGCAAAAACTGCAAAAACTTTGAGAAAAAACTCCCGCGAAGACAAAAAAACATAAATACGATCGAATATTAATACATATCGAGTATATAGGGAAATTTAACATTAAGAAATCGTAGACGAAAACTACTGGCCCTTGGTCGAAAATTGGGAATAGACGTCCAGACGATTGCGACGTCGAGCACCTGGAAATCGACCGACTTTCCACTAACTTACTATACGCACCGCGTGATAGGTACCGTGTCGTTAACTGTCGTATTGGTGGGCCTTTACGTTTGTCGTTTCCCATTTTTTTTCCGCCTGGTCGGCCAGACAGGTGAATGGGCAACAGTTTTCCGCTAGAACGAAAACCGTCCCGGGGAGGGTTACACGACCACTAACTACTGCTCGGCGGACGTTACCCCGGCGCCTACTTATTACCTAAATTACAGAACGTCGCCATGTCTAGCGTGTTGCCGCAATTGTCCTTCTTCACGTAGCCGCCCGGTTCTTTGTAGCTGCGCGACGGTAACGAGGAAACGTAAGCAACGTGTAAACCGGCACCGACCAGTCGTCGGCGTGTTTCGTCCCCGGAATGATTTAACGATCGACGATCTTTCGTCTAGTCCGTCTCCGCCCCCCCCCTACTTACCTATAATTGTACACCGTGCACTTTTCCACCGACGTTTCCGGCTTACAATAGGCTAGTTTAACGTCCCACGGTGTTTCTATTTTCTCAACCGGTCCCACGTCCTTGTAACTGGACCTGTGGACGGTGTTCAAGTCCATTTCGTCCACCGGCGCCGTGTAACTGTAATCGTAACGTTACCGACGTGATACGGGACCAACTAACCGGCCTCCCCTTCCCCTATCACGTTGTTCACTCCCAATTTTTCGTTTACGTCGACCGTGCCCTCTTTTTCAGCCGCCTCATCACACACGTCCGTTACCGGAGCACCATCATTCCCCGCCGCGTTTACACATTCGGTCCGAATGTCGCGTACTTTTCTAGTCTTGCCGACTACCACCGTTCCCGCGACGTGTCGAACCATCCCGACGGTAACGTATCTACCCCTCACCCCCCCGTTTTCCTCACCAGACGACCGGCTTGAAGTTCTTTGCGGGGTCGACGCACACCGGCTGATACGAACAACCGGTCGTGGTCAGCTTGGCCATCGTCCCGCACGGCAACTCCAGATGGTCCTTGGGCGGCTGTATGATGTTCTCGCGTTTGTTGCACGGCGTGTAGTAGTCGTGCTGTTGTGTGGTCAACAGCCGCATCGGTCCCGTGCCGCCTATACAATGGTCCCTGGGCACGATCCTTTGCACCACCGGCGCGCACTGCACCGGGTAACTCAACTGCGGACAAACGCCGATCAGTTGCTGTACGAGCGGATTCGCGTCTTCCCATCGTCCAACCCTATTTGGCTATGCACGCGCGCGCGATCGCGATTTGGCGGGAGGGAAACAGAAAGATCTCCTCCCCTTCGCCCCGATTTTCGAAAACGGTTTTCGTGAAACACCGACCTTGTGCACGGTGTCTTTTTCGAATTCTCCCGTGGGCAGCGTTTGGTCCTGGTGTTTGATGGGTTGTGGTCGGTGATTCTGACGGTCGGACGCGTAATACGAACATTTGTACACCGAGTGGTCGACGAATGGTTCGTTGCTGATTTGCATTTGCTGGGCGTGTAACAAGCGTACCGAAAACGCGTTTTAAAAAAAAAAGAAACCGTCCTACTCCCGGGCGAAATTCGTGACGAAAACGCGGTGTTCGGGGGGGGGGGAGAGGGAGACGTGGTTCGCTCTCTCTCCCCCTCGCCCGAGTCTAAAACGGTGGTTGAAACGTTACGACGATGAATCGTAAACGTTCCCCTTAGCTCCGGATACTTACCGCGATGGGTTTGTACGAGGTCGGCCGACACGGTTGCACGTACTGGTAGCCGTCCTGAAAACGTGCAATGGCAAAAGTTGAAACTCCGGGCGCTGGACTCGTAACCGAAACGTATTAACCCGTCCGGTTTATACGTTTCCAATACGTTACTCGTGACGATCGCGACCTTTAGTATTTTGCAAGCCGCGTACTTTTTCACTCTGCATTTGGGCCCGCCCGTGCCCTGCTGTATACAACATTCCGCAACGGCGTCCGGGAACTTGGAACACTGCGCCGTAAAATAATGACGGTATTCGCCGTTTTGGGGACGGCGTTTGTTCCGCGCGTCCGTTAAAAAAAAAAAAACGTATTTATATCGTAGTCCAAAGACCGCGGGCGGAGGAGGACAAGTGTCGTTTACACTCGACGAAAAGGGAACGTCGCGGATTGGGCGATTTGGAAACGAAGACGAAACGCGAATACGTCCGAGCGTTCGAATGCGAAAAGCGCGTACGCCCTAAAGGTCTTTAAACGTCCCCCGGTAGGGCGGATTTAGGTGAACTCGCGTCACGGTACGCGGTAAAGTCGCCGGAGTAAGTCAGCCCGAGGAGGACCAGGAACGGCGGTACACGGGGCGGGACGTTTATTCTTTTCGTTTTTCGGTAAAAACGGCTGCCGACACAATCACGACCCTAATTACGTAACGGGAACGATTTGTCGTATTCCCCATCCCCCACCCGCTCACCTGTTGTACGTTTTGCAAACATTCTTTCACCGTCGCCATTGTCGTTCTCTACTCGGCGTTCGTTCGATCGCCGCAGTTAGTTGTCTCTCGTATTTTCGGATCGAAACGACGGAAACTATTTATATATTTACCGCGAAAGTGAACGGCGATTTTCTACGCGTATTTATTTAAAAACTACGCGGTTGTTTAGCGATCTATTGTATACATACACACACACACACACACACACACATATATATATATATATATTTACGTAGTAAGACGAAAAAGTTTTCTGAATTTTATTTCGCTTTTTTTTTTTGTATACACAATTTAAACTTAAATTAATTCGATCTTCAAAATATAGTTCTTCAGCGCAGACATACTTACACACAGTAGGGGGGGGGTTAGTTTAGGTTTATAATTCCGTAAAGGGAGATGAAAGATAGAGTCGCTCGTCTACCCCGTTGCCGATGTCCCGTTTGTTTTGTACTTTTTATTGATTTACCATAAACGACGGCGCCCCACTGTCCGGAGTACTGTCCCCGCACAGTGGGTATCTATTCTATAAAATCGAAATAAAAAAATGTTAGGTTAGGTCACGCTCGTGGCTCTAATTAGGACGTTTGTTTTGTATTTGTCTTTTTAGCCATCGATAAATAAATAAATAAATATATATATATATATAATACGAAAGAACCCGAAAGGAAAAACACGAATTCAAAGGGAAAAAGAAACGGAACGCGGATCGTATACGTAGTGTTTCGAAACATTTTAAAAACGTTTATTTTTTTTCTTACAAAACATAAAATAAAAAAATCACATCAAAAAGCAATATTTCTCTCGACAATAATATAATAATTGTAATACACATATAATTATCTCCGGTAAACATCTATAATTATTTTACACGTATATCGAATACAATATTAACGGCTAGTTTTTTCGCTTTGGTTAGATCGGAGAATTTTAAACGTAATATACACACTACACATTGGGGAAAAAGAAAAATCGGCGGTGGTTTTTCGTTTGTTTTCTACGCCCGCACGCGAATAAGATGTACGGAATTCCCGTATGAACGTAGTTGTTTTCGTTGGTTCTTCGTCGTCGCCGCCATGTCGTTCACGTCGGTGATCGAGTGGAGAGGACGGGACGAGTGTACAAACGAGGGACGGTGGACGATGGGTGGGTGGGTGGTATGGAAGGAGGTGGTGGTGGAGGGATTCCGGGTACGACGCGTTTGGGAGGAACGCTTTAAACGGTCGTCGGATGGCCGAGACGGAAAACGTGGAAAATTAGTAGGAAACGAAAATTCGCCAATATGATTGTCCGCGAATACAGAAAGAAAAAAAAAAAACCGAAAAGGACGATTTCGGTTCGAACCGCCGGGCGACAACAGCGCTTACCCGAGTACACGCGATTACGTAAAATGCCGCCGTCGGTGTTTTTCGTTTTTCGCGTGTGTCACGTAAATTGTGTTTTTCACGTTCGAGGCCACCCATTTTCGAGACACTCTCGTCGCGAATCGGCACGGAAAACCACCGATTAGTATAGCAACATATTCGGCGGTATTCCCCCTCCTCCTTCCTCGTTACGACGATAACCGCGTTACCGTTACGACGTTCCGAACGCGGGCAACCCCCGTCGCCACCACCGCCCCGGCCGGTTCCCAATACCGAATCCGACCCGTTCGAGACGATTTTTTTTCAAAACGAACGGTCGCCGCCGCCCGTTAAGTACCGTATAACAACGATAATATTATCTTAATAGCTATACAATAATAATAATAATAATAATAACGCTACTACTACTACTAATAATAATAATAATAATACAATATCGACATCGGGCGAACGAATTTCCGGTCCGTTTTACACCACGCTCGTGGCCGTGGATTTTTCGTTACGCCGTTTACGCGTGTTTAACGAAGTTTTAATTTTAAAAATTACCGCCGCTTAATAGGTACGTATATATATATATTTTTTTTTTTTTAAAACGTACAATAAAATATAAATCATTACTACGACCTACTATAAATACATCACAGCACGATTTTTCTTTTTTACAAACGTTTTCGTCGAGAACGAAATAAAAATAAATTATATATATCGTATTACGCGCTACGCTAAGTGATTTCCGTTCGGTTCGTGTACGGCGTATGTACGGACGTTCCGTCGTGTGATCACCGTCTGGGAGAAGGGGTAGCGTCAAAAACGTGTACATTACGAATTGTTCGATAGACGCGCCGCGACGAGGTACCGTTATCGTCCCGTCCGTATTGTTTAAAAACCGCCCGCGCGCCGTTCTATCGCTCGTTGTTACGGTCCGTCACATTATCGGCGCGTTATAACGATCATCGACGGGCCGGACCAAAAAAAAAAAAAAACCGGACGTCTCTCCTCGTCAAGTACGAGACGGACTTAACCGAGAACGGCGCGCGTCTATTTTCTCGCTCCTTCTAGGACCTTACTATAGGTACACAATAGTGGGGTACACAAACGCGAGCGAACGACGACCAAAAAATAATATTTATACAACGTTATACGTTTTTTTCCCGATTTTCCGCCCGAAAACCTTCCGAACCGTTCACGACAACGACAGCGTCGACGGTTTGGTGTCCGACTTTAGGTTCGTATCCGGTCGCGTCGTGTCCTTTTCCGTTTTCCGGACCTCCTTGGAATCCGGCCGGCTCTCCTGTTGCTGCGACATTACAAAACACACACGCCGGATATTAACGTCGAACGTCAACGTCCCGTCGGGGGACAAAATAATAACCGTATCTCGGGCACTCACGTTCAGCCGATCGGGCGTCTGTTTCGCCTGCAAACGGTTTTGCACGATTTTCAAATGTTTCACGATGTAGTCCTCGTGCGGCGCCATCTGGTGGGCTTTTTGCAGGCAAACCTCGGCTTCCCTAAGCAGCCCCCGTTCCACGTACACCACGCACAGGTTGTGCATCCCCTGCGTGTTGTCCGGGTCCAGTTGCAGTATCCTCTTGTAGCACTGGAACACACACGCGCGAATTGAAAATCGTCCCTTCCGCGACATTCGACTAATTCTCCGTTTTCCCTCCCTCACACACACACACCACCGCTTAACGATCGGGGACCAGATCGCTCCGTTGGTCCCGTCGTCGGATACCCCTTACCTATTGTACTCGTGCGCGTTTTGCGTCGAAAACGAATCGAATTAACCGGGAAAATACCCTCAGTCACGGCTAACGGAGCGGATACGAAGTTAAAAACTGGCGAGAAGAACTCGCGGCCAAAAAAACCGCGGGATATTACGGCACGCGTTTTTCGACCGTTCGTCGTACCGAGACGAAATCATTGTTTTGTCCGTACTGTTTGTTCGACACGTTCCAATGGGAGAGTTTAGGTTTGTAGGATTTAGCCGCTTCGCGGTTGATTTTCCATGTCGGCGGCGTCGTCGTACCCAACCCAACCTAACACTCGACCCGCACGGGAACAGACGGCCGATTACTCACGTTCTCGGCCGCGTCCAAGTCTTTGATGTTGTTGATGTAGATGTCGCCCAGCAGTATCAGGGCCTTGACGTGGTCCGGATGGAACCGGACCAGCTGGTTGAGGAACGGGGCGGCCTGTAGGGGCCTGTGGTCGTCGGCCAGCAACAGGGCCAGGTTGAACAGGGCGGCTCTGAAGTCCTCCTTGATGAGGATCGCTTGCCGGAACCAGTGTTCCGCGGCCGGTACGTCGCCCTCGTCCATGGCCAGCATGCCCAGGTTGAAAAACACCCGTTCGTTCTTTTGGCCCTGAAAAAGCGAATAGCGACGATGATCGCGGCGGGTTCGGGCTCGACCGGTTACGCACGTTGGACAGGAGCCGGAGCAGCCGCTTCTCCGCGAGCTTCCTCAAGTTCGCCTGGCCCAGTTCCTGTAGCAGTATGGCCGAGTTGAGCAACGCTTGTTCGTGGTCCGGATCGAACTCCAGAGCTTTGTCCAAGTACGCCAACGCCTGCGAGTGTTTGCCCTGTTCCAGCAGCACCACGCCCAGCTACAAAAGACGGTGTGTGTATGGGAGCGAAACGTTTCCGTTAAACGTCCGTCCATGTGCGGACGAACTACACTCCCGCCATCGTGTGCCCGCAAACGCGTTCGTATTCCCGAGTGGCTGTCCCGCCCGCCCGCGAATACCCGCCGGTATTAGCCTATAGTCGGAAGTACAGCGCCCGTTCCCGTTAAATTGCACGAGTTCAGGACCGCCGACGGCGCGGCAAATCTCCGTGGTCCGGCCGCCGACGTACGAGGCAACGCGCGAAATGTACGAATCGTACGAATAGTCGCGCGTCGCCGGATTTTTCGGACGTTTCCGCCCGTGGACGCCGAGCGTACGGAATTCGGTCCGCCTTGGCCGCGTTTCGCGCGATTGCAGGAGGAACGGCGCTGCCTAGGCGTTACACCGTACACGGACGAAACTCGAGGGACGGCGTATGAGAGACGAAATGGAATCCGTCGTCCGTAGTTTCGTTAATGTCCCGCGACGTTGTCGGCGGAAAACGATTTATGCCAAAGTTCGCGCGAACGGTTTCCCGGGAGGGGGGATGTTGTTTATCGTCGTTTCCGCTGGTCGATAATTGAGCCTAGTCCTACCCGGACACGGGGAAAACGACGACACTGAGCGGTACTAACGGTTCGGGCCACGGAAACGCCGTTTCGCGAACGATAATTTCGCTCCCGATACCGCGTGTATGATTTCGTCTACCCGGGACGTGGTTTGTGAAAATGTTCCGGCGGGAAATTCCGCGGCGACGTACGGGCGTTTTTACGCTTACGTTGTAATAGATGTCCGGGTTGTCGGTGTCGTAAAACAGAGCCCTTTCGTACACCTCCTGCGCTTCCTTCGTCCGGTTGAGCTTGAGCAAAACGTCGCCGCGGTTGATGTACGCCTGCGTGTAATCGGACCGCATGCTGATGGCTTGCCGGTAGAGCATGTCCGCCTCTTCCAGGCGCGTCTGGTTCTTGGCGATCAGATTGGCCAGGTTCAGCAGCACGTTCAGATGGTTGGGCGCGATGCGTGCCTGGTACGATTCGCCCGGTTTGGCTTTGGGCAGCAGCGACTTGGCCTGCGACCAAGAAGACAAATGAACGCGGCGGGGCGATTTACTACGACCCGGGGTCGTTGCGTTTACGTTACCTCCAAGTACGCGTCTTCGGCTTCCTTGTACATTTTCAGGTGATTGTACGTGCGGCCGACGTTTATGTGCGCCCCGATGTCGTCGCGTTGCACGCTGAAAACGTTTAAACGCGTAATGAACGGTCGGTTTCGACGATTAGAGCATGTCCCCGACATCGGTGTGTGTGTGTGTGTGTGTGTGTGTGTGTGTGTGTGTGTGTGTGTGTGTGTGTGTGTGTGTGTGTGTGTGTGTGTGTGTGTGTGTGTGTGTGTGTGTGTGTATGTGTGTGTGTCCTCCCGGGTAGTGGTTGGGTAATCTCGCCGGCCGCGTAACAATATAACAATCGCCCACCTGACGGCCTTGTGGAAGTACTCGAGAGCGTCTTGGTAACGATTCTCCGCCTCTAGCGCGTGCCCGACGTTGTTGTACAGCTTGGCGTTCAGTTTGTTCACCCTCAGCCCGGACGTGAATATCGCGTACTCGGACGACCAGTCCCAGTTTCTCGTGTACGTTTTCGCCGCGTGCGTGACTATCAGCGCGGCAATGGCGGCCGTCCACACCGCCCGGCACTTGCTGCGGGGTACGAGCGAAACAACGACGTTTTATTAGCGAATACGTCGACGACGGCGGTGACCGTCGCCCTCGTGTATCGTTTCGTACCATTTGTCGACCACGAGCCCCAGCCCGTAGGCGACCAGCATGCAGAATCCCATCGACGGCATGTACAGGACGCGTTCGGCGACGACGAAGCCCACGGGAAAGAACATGTTGGACGCGGGCAGGAACGGCAACACGGTCAGTCCCACGCTCTGTAACGACGCGCTGAATGAACCGACGGTTTCTCGGCCCATCCCGGGCCGACCCGTTTCGACGCGGGCTATTTTACGCGGCAACGACAGCGAACCGCCGCTACGCCTACTCCGATTTGTTGCCATCGTTAGCCCGCGATCGCAGATCGCCCGAACGGCAATTCGATTTCCGAGTGAATACCCTCGCGACTAATCGCCGGGCTAGCGCGGACGCGTATCACGCTCCAAAGATCTTACCGAAAAACCGATCGCGTTCGCGTCGTGCACTTCAAACGGTCTACCGTAGGATATTATTTATTACGCGCGCCGGGTATTACGGGTTATGAAATTATTTATACATATATACGTGCGTGTACTTTGATATTATCAAAGGTTCGACGGCGCGAGGACCTTTGCGTCTAACGAACCGGAAACCGGTGTTACGGTCTTTCCCCGGAAGACGTCCGAGAAACAGAGAGAAAAAGACTCATTAGAGAGGACCGGCGTGGATGAAAAGGCGACGTTTTTTTTTTTTACGATCGAAAAAATCGGGTTTTTTTCACCTTCCAATTAGTCGTCACAAGTATTTAGGGATTATTTCTAGTTATTTTCTCGTTTATAATCGAACAGGGTACGACGAACGGGTTCGGAAGCGACGTTCGAACCGTTCGAATCGCACGAATTCGAATCGGCCACGTCCGAAATACCGGTTTGTTTGTAATCGTTAGTTTAAACGCCCCGGCCGGCGGCACCATTCAGCCGATATTCGGTCCTCACCATGATGACGGCGACGCGTTTGGCCCGGTTCGGCGTGGTGAACGCCGTGTACACGAGGGCGGCGACCACGGCGTACGTGGCCAACGTGGCGAGGTTCCTGGGATCGGACGCGGACTCGACCAGCGGTACGGTGCCCATCGTCCAGTCGCAGCACAGGTCGCACGGGAATATCAGCAGCCACGCGTTCACGCTCACCAGGTAGTTGTAGGTCAGCTGTCTGGCCGGCCAGTTGGACACGCTGGCCGGGTTGTCGAACCTGCGCGGTAAACGGGACGACGTGAAATACGAAACAGACGGGGCGCGTCGATTTCCCCCCCTCGGAAAATGTCTAATTTAAAGGCGTCCGGACCCGACGGTTTACGTGTATGTACCGTATATATATAATATATATTCCGACGGAAACTCGGCCGACAACTACTTCGGGGACCGTTAAAAGTTTTCGCGTCGAATCGCCGCCGCAAGGTGCAGCGTGACGAGGTCCGACACCCGCGCGTAGTAGTAGCGGCTTTAGTTACACGGTGACGACCGGTCGTCATTTGACGTCGAACACAGCGCGGCGAATTTGCCCCGTCGCCCGGGGCGCTTGGTCGTTCGCGCCCACCGAACGATCGCGGCACATGTGAAGCGCCCGTGGCCGGTGGAAACGTATCGTGCCGGCGGTCAATTACGTTTTGTCGTCGCTCGTAAACGACGTCGCGAGGTCAACGCCGTTCGGGATCATTTTTAAAGGCGCGATCGTCGGCCCGATAATACACGTCGGCGGCTTTGGGAGGGTGACGGGGGGGGGTAGTTCGTTTTTGGCGTCGGCACCGACGCGCGCGTTTGCACGTCCGTTCGGCGCGTGTTTACGTGTACGCGGGGGTATTTCGAAACGTTCCTACGTCCCGTCGTCGATTTCCATCGCACACACGCGCGCACATACGACGACCACGGCGTTGTATAATCGCGTGCTATGCGCGGACAGGCGCACGTGCTACGATATCGTTCCAATTGCTCGGGATCGGATTTAATCGTACCCGTAAAAAGTAGTTTATTTCGTCGGCCGAATTTTTATAGGAAATCGTTTTCCTTTCAAAACGTCGTCGGACGGAGAGTGTGGTGGTGGAGGAGGGTCGGTGGTGGTTCGAACGGTCCAAGTACTAGACGATTAGACTAGTCGTCTAGGTTGTAGACGTGACGGAGGACAGGGCTAGTGCAGGTTCTACACGCACTCGGTGTACCCT
>JAIPRN010001707.1:21361-40645 GCA_025469175.1 Geopemphigus sp. TES_GeoC_2020
GGCTCGTTAAGATTCTACACGAACTCGGTGTACCCTTAACCGTCGGGCGTGTTTCCAAAAAAAAAAAAAAAAAATTGTCGCGGCCGGTTTACGTTTACGAATTCTCCCGTACGATTGTCCGTCGGAACCGGCGACTTTTCCCCCGTTCGATCACCTCACTCGTAATACGCCTCTACGCATGTGTCGACCGTGGTTAGTAGTTTAGTACCTGGTGAACACGGGCAGCTTGGAGCCCATGATTCTCAACCGGAACGCCAGTAACGCGCACGTGGACAGAAACAGGAACACCAAACGTTTGACGGCGTCCGACGGGATGGCCTGTGCAACGGCGCCGGCCGACGCGGTCCCGGCGCCGGACTTTGGCGACCCACCGCCGTTGTTGGCGGCCGTCGGGCTGTTCGCGGCCACGGACAATTTGAACGAGTTCATCAAGTCCTTCGGTTTCATCTGAAAAATCGAAAATAACAACAAAAAAAAACAAACCGCGTAAGTATTATCGACGAAATGGAAATAGGTTTATCGAGTACGCGCGTTCGTTGCGACTAACGTAAAACATCTTGCGCCTAACGAACACGTAGATCGATCGAATTTGTCGTCGTTTTTCGCCCCAGCAACCGTTTATTATTACGATTTTCTATCCAATTTGAAACGTTCGATTCTCCTGTTACTACTACTACTACTACTTAAGGTTCGATCGTCGAGCCGAGATACCAAAACGCGTTCGGTTCGACCCGATCGCGGAATTAGTCGGTGTATTCGTTGTACGTTCGAAAGACGACGGATACGTTTGCGAACGAAAATTCTCAACGAGTACGCCCCCTTCGTATTGGCTACGAAACGTGATGTCGCGTGGCAGATACGTTTACGCCGTAGATGGAGAAACCGGTAAGTACGGGCGCGTCTGGTTTTTCGTAATATTAACGGCGAACGAGAGGGAACGATATTTTACACTCGCGAGTCTCGTGACGAATCGCGCAAGGCGGGCGTGTGTGTGTGTATATATATATATAAAAACCATTTTTCCCCGGCAGTTGAAATTAAAAAATTTTTGACAGCAAAAACCGGCGTAATATTAACGCTTTTTCCAATTCACTATATATATATATAAACCCCTTTTGTTCGTTCTTTTTTTTTTGTCCCGTACACGATGTGTATGCATACACACACATATATATATATAGATTAATTTTTTTTATATTTTTTTCCTACACATTATTCTACATATATACGAGTGATTTATTGTTTTTGGACATAAACTACGACGGTATATATTATACGCGCACGCGCGTATGTATATTGTAAGCGTTCGAATTTCGTATTATACGACGTATATACATATTTTTTTTTTTTTTTTGGCCACCGACGTACTTTTTCGGGAACGCGTTTTTTTCGTCCGTATTCCGTACGGATAATAGAATCTCTCCGATTCGTTTTCTCCGCGGCGGCGGTCTAACCGTGCCCGTGAACGGAAAGGAAATTCGGTGACCGGTGGGAGTGGAGGGATTACCGGAGGCGCCGTGCCGGAACGAGTGAAACGACGAAACCGAGTTCACGTACGCGACGATTTTCGTTACGAAACGGTTTCGCCGATCGAAACGAACCGACCACTATCGAGCGCTACTTGTCCGGGTACTCCGCAACGGTTTCCGAAAAGCGTCGTGCAAGTCGCGCGGTTCGTTCGATATTCGCCGATTGGCGTCGTGTTCGAACCGTTCCTTAACCCGTCCGTCCCGGTGTACGTACGTAGGAGATTGTTGGCGATAAAATGGCGGACGGAGAAACAACGGATACGGGGTAGGGGAGCGTACAACGCGAAATTCCGCGGAAACGTATACCGGCGAAACAATACACGAAAACTAGCGCACGCCGAGAGAGAGAGAGAGAGAGAGAGACCGTTCTATTTCGCAATTGTTCGCTCGTACGTCGGCGGTATAATATAAACGGGTTTTCGGTTAGCGGTCACCGACCATCGTCACCGCGACGCGTCCACGCGGGTAAACGGCGTTTTTGGAAAAACGATCGGCCGGTTTTTCGAAAACAGGGCTGGGGTTGGGGCGGCCGGCCAATCTCCGTTAAGGTTCGATAACGACGGACCAGGGGAACAACAAACGCCGCCGGCACGCCGTAGTAATTCGTCGGATATCTCGTCGTAATCGCCGGTTCGCGATAAAAAGAAAGCCGAACGGAACAAAAAACCGCGCATCATCGCCCCGTATTTTATAATACGCGTTTATTTTATTTTTTCGCGCCACGTCGCGACGAATTCGTATATATATATAAATGTACGCGCGCGCGCGCGCACACACACACGCACGCGCGTAGAAGAGGATATAAGTGCTATCTCTTACCGCGCTTAAACCCCGAGGAAATCTTTTCCGAAACGCATTTCCCATCTTCGCGTAAACCCTATAAATCTCGCTACGTACGCGCGCGCGCGCCGGAATTTTCACTCGACTTACACACACGGCGCTTACGTATATTGTTTATACATACGTTACGTCGTGCGTTCGACCGCGTGTCGGGTAAAATCGTCGTTGACCTACATATACACGCGTGCAGCGTCGTACGTGTAAAAGTCGGATTCACTCGCGCCCATCACGTACACACAAATATCGGTTCGTTTATAAAATAATATCGAGGGACGCGCGAGTGACCCCGCCGACGATTCCCGGACGCGGTTCACGTGGCCCGAATTTACGACCCCGGGGTGGGTCGGGAGAAATGTCTACGCGCCTATACAGGGCGATTCGCGAAACAAGGTCGGCCGTACGTTCGGAATTCGGCGGTATTCCCGCGGCCCCAAGTGGGCGGATGTATGTGTACATGTATTATAGAGCCGTACTGTTTTTGGATTCGAAAACGATCACTCCCCAGTTTCCGTCCGAGTCAACGGTTCGTGCGTAGCCGCGCGTTACGTTTCGGCGCGATACGAAAATTGGCGACGAATGGCCGCGACCACGGGCACCGCGTCCGTCCGAGGAGGAGTACCGCCGACAAAATGACGATAATGGTAAAAGCGACGCGCGCGAAACGAATCTAGAACGAAAAACGGGACCGTCGTCGACGCAGACGCGCGTCTTCGTGACCGTCGTTGAAGCCGCACACGTCGCGCGCGGAGCGACCGAAAAGAACGAAATATGAACCACCGGGCGGTTAAATTCGAAATAACGATAATAACGTTCGGGCGGGCGGCGGACGTTCTTCTAAACGATTTATTATGTCGTTCTCCCGTGACGATATTACGTTATTTTTCGCGAAAACGTTCGGGTAGGTACGCAGGGGAGATTGTGCTTCTTACTCTGCTCTGTCGTACCGTCTCTCTCTCACACACACATAAACACACACACATGAGCGAATTACGATCGCGTCGACAAACGTTCCGCAATGGTGTGCGTGTGAATGGTGTAACGGTGGTAGGGAAACGGCGATTTCGATTTTCGGCGACCACGCCGAACGTGTTCCATTATTATTATTACTATCCGGACGAAGAAGGCGAACTCTATAGGTTCCCGCGACGATTTTTCCGCGCGCGGCCAACCAATACGAAAAACAACGTTTTTTAAGTATCGTCCCAATTTCGGACGCGTATATTTCTTTTGTTCGATAACGAGACGAGCGAAATTGGCGAAACCGAGAAACCGGTACGTAACGCGGGGCGAATAATCGCGAAAAATCGATAAATAGTTCCGTCGGAAATTCGGGAAAGTGGAGGAGAGCCGTATACGCGGCGTTTAAACGGACCGGAGTGGCGGTAGCGTTATATTCGCACGTTGTTAGGACGGCGAACGTAATTAACGAGCGCGGGCGGCGGTCGCGTACACCGAACGCCGATCGCGGACGGCCGATGGAAACGAGCCGGGTACGTTGGGGAATGTTGGCCGGGTGGGTATTCCGCGTTACTGCCGCGGAAACACTCGCCGATACCGGACGGATTGGAATCGCCCGGAACACGAACGTAACCGAAACCGGGACGGTATTTGGGAAACTACGCGGACGGACGCCGACGCAAGTATTTGAAAAATACCGGGGGACGGGGGGAGTCGCTGGCGTTATATTCGCTATTCGGTACGTTGTACGGCGATACACGGCGCCCGTACGATTTCGTTTTATACGGAACAAGACGGGGGAAAATAACGACGAATTACTACGGACGCGGAGGAACGCGGTTTTCTTAATCGTCCCGTTTATCGTTACCGTCGTTACTACATAGGCCGGCGCGAGATTTTAAGATTCGCGTCCGCTTCCTCCGCCGGGCGGCGAACGACGCCGGGACGGCAAATTGCTCGGAACAAACGACGGGGCTTGTGCGGCGGGCATGATGATCCTGGTGGTAGTGGGCGGCGACGGTCGGTCTGTAAACGACATTTGCATGCGACGGCGACGTTTCGAAACGTTACCGAATTACAATTTCCGGTCGTCGCGAGTGTCTCGTCCCGGACGGGACGGACGGGAGAGGCGGGAAAAATGCAATCGATTACAGCGCGCGGCCGACCTTTTCGCCGTAATTTACCGGCGGCCGCCGCCGATTCGATTACGGGCTACGAAACCGTTTAAACGTTTATTACGCGAGGATTTCTCGATCGTCGCGTGACGCGTATTCGCCCGTCTCTCTCTCCCCCCCCCAATCGAGTACGGTCCGACGAACGAGTGTCGGATTTCCTCGAAAGTGTAACTAGCCTTTCACTGAGGGGGGGGGCGGTTGCGTTAGGGAACGTTCGGTTTATTTCGAAAACGGAATTTTCGACTTTACGGACGCTCCGTCGTTACGTTACGTTACGTTCACAACGAAATCGCCGCGGCCCGAACGTATCCCGGCGTTTGGCTAACGGTACGTCGGTATTTCGAACATGTTCCAAAAACCATTATCGACAACCGCCGAAGACCGTGCGCGCTGGAACGGAACCGTCCGGTTCGTAGGCATTACCCGCGAAAATGGTCCGCTTTACGGCAATCGAAATTACGGTCTACGGGGGTACGCCGTCCGGTCAAACGAGACGGTAATCGACGTTGGCGAGTTGCGCTTGGGGAACGCTAGAGACTGTCGCGCGGTGTCGTCGATTTCGCGATAACAATCGAACGACGGAACCGAACGAAAACCGTCTACGAACCGACGAGCGAATTCACACAGCCGGTCACGTACAAATAATACGAATCGTAAGCGCCGTAAACGAGAAACGACGACGAATGAACAAGACGGGCCCCGGCGTTTTCGGCGGCCGAACGAACGAACGATCAGAACGCCGCGGCGGGGCCACGTGTGCGCGGCGTATCGGCGGACCGCCGACGACTAGCCGTTAAACGAACTACGGCGGCGGCCGCAATCGAATTACCGCGCGGTATTTTTCGTACGGTACAAACGGCGCCAGAGAGAAGACGGCAATCTAAACTTTCGGCGAACTTAAATCGAATCATTTTCGTAAACTCTCCGAGCCGCGTGTTCTGCCGTTTTGATTTCGCGAGTTCGACGCGTATCGCTGTCGTCGTCGCCGCCGCCGTGAAAAACCCTCCGCCTATCGTAACGTAACGCCGAAAGTAAATATAAAAACGGACGGCGAAACTATCGGTCGTATTACGGCGCGGATCGTTCGCCGGCGATACACGTATTACTTACATATATATTATATACACGTAAGTACGTACGACGTACCGCTTTTGACGGGCGCGAGCGAAAATAAATTAATCCGTTTCGGGTTCGCGTCGGGAATATATTATATAGCGCGTTGTCGTCGTAACACGAGAGTTTTCCCGATTAAATAAGCGCCGTTCGCTTCAGCGCGATCCAATACGCGCAAATCCGTTTAACGTTCCCACCGGGCGAGCGCTGACTGGCGTATGGGGGAGGGAGGCGACGGTCTGGGGTCGACGAAGTTTTTTTCGCGATCCGTTTCACGCCTGCCCCCCTCCCACCCCTCTTTCCCGTGAACGTACGCGGGCGCGTAGGGCCGTACGCGTAACGACCGCGCGAGCTCGTTCGTCGGCCACGTGTCCCGTTCTGCACAGGACGCTAACGGACGGAAGTTTGTTTTCTTTTACGTTTTCGCTCGCTCTTTCTCTCTCTCTCGGAAATATTCTCCCGGTACCTTCCGGCGTTCGGCTACGTCGTCTTCGTTTCGAAACGCCGTAATAGAACCGGGTGGCCGCGTCGGACGCGCACAGGGACGGCGTAGAGTGCGTAGAGGGACTGTGACGTGGTCGTACCATTTCGGGGGGGGGGGGATAATAAAATCGTTCGTCGCGCTACGGGAACGCCACCCGTCGTCAGCAAGTAGCGGGAACGATTCACTCGCGGTCCCCAAACGGAACGCCGAATTCGTCGCGACTTGTTCCACCGCGGATTTCCGGTTTTTTTTCGTCGCGTTCCGCACGTTTTCGTGGGGGCTTACGGAAGGAAATCACGTCGGATGGTTGTTGTACGACGTAGCCCGCGGTTCGCTCTCGTACACGACAATTGCCTGTTCGCCGGTATTCGGTGGTCTGGCCGGTTACGGTCGTGTCGTCATCGTCTACGAACAACGGCGATCGTTTCGTAGGGTACGCGCACTCGGGTCGGAAATTCTACACGACGTCCGTAGCGAAACTCCGCGGCGTTTGATTCTCGAATATTTCGACCGATACACTATTATTATTATTAGTCGGAAAAATGTATACAAGTCTTCGAACGGCTCGTAGAGATCCCGTACGACGCATTCATAACGCGGTACATAAACCCGCGACATTTTCGAAACGTGCCCGACGTGTCGATATACTCGAAAACAAAACGAACAACGATAAAAGACGACGACGGAACCCGTGTCGGCCGTGTTTCGTTTATTGTTTCCGTCGCGCCGCCGCGAACTCGTCGGGTGTTTTTAAAATTACGCGGAATAGGACTACTACTACTACTACTACGTCGTACCAAACAACGCGGCGTTCTCGATAATAACGTCGGCGAATTAGTGTCGTAATTGGAAAATAGCGCGTACGCCGGTCGAAAACGATCGTTTTGATCGGGCGAAAACGATCCGAGGATTCACTAATCGTTTCGTCCCGTTAAACGGAAAATCATTTATAACCGAAACATCGAGCGCCAATTCGCGAAAACGTACGGACGTGGTCGTTCCGGGCGTTTTCGCGAAACGTATAACGTATTAAAAACCCGTCGTATTTTATTAATAACCGTTCGCCAAATATATAAAAAAATTTTCGAACGATTACGCCGGGACGCGGCGACGAATACGGTAAAAACGACGCGGCCACGTCGAATTTCGGATGGCGCGGTGGCGTTTTATTTTTGTGCCGGTATAATATAACCGTCCGAACGTTGTCGTCGGGAACAACGGTACCGTCCAAAGATGATTGTTATTCGCGCGCGGATCGCCGTCTATACGGTGGACCGGGAAAAGCGAGGCGAAATCAACGTTTCGGATACGGTATTGCGCGAAGTCGAGCGGGGCGGGAGAGATTTACGTTAATTTTCCGAATCGCGGGCCGTGATAACGACGTTACGGGAGCGGCGGCGAAAAGCCGAACGGGACGGTCCGATAAATCATTTTCCGTTTGACGAGGGTCCGCCGATTATAACGCGAACGTCGTTCGGAAATACGACGCGTCCCGCCGACGGTCGGCCGATATTTCTATTTACGGATAAACAACGTCGAAAAAACGAAAAACCGACCTACGCCGCGTGTACTTTCGCGACGACGGTAATAACGATCGTATATTAATAATTATTACGTTTTACGCGTCGAACGCGCACACACGCGGGCGACTCCGTCGAACTTTTGAAACGTTTACGCGCGAGTGAATACGATTCACGCCGGCAATAACCGTTGCCGGTACTGGGGAACCGGGACGCAATACGCGAATTTCGATCTCCGTCACCTGCCCGTTCAACGCTGTTTTCGAACCGCCGTTTTCCAGCAAACAACCGTTTGTTCCGTTTGTCCTTTCATCGTCGAACCCGGACGACACGCGTCACGGCCATTACGCGTGCTCTCGGATCCGTCGCGCGCTATCGTTACCGGTATTCTCGTACGATCGAATATCCCGCGCCCCTTGGTCCCATTCGGTCCCGAACGGTTCGAGGTCGGTTCCCGAACGTTTCGTTCGCCGTCGTCTCGACCGCGTTTCCGGCGGTCCAAATCACGCGGAGGAACACTTCGTCGCGACGTTCGTGCCGAAAAAACTGACCAATAATAAATAATATAACCTAACCAACTAATGGAAGGTAGGGGGGGGCGTTAACCGCTCGATGAAAAATCCACCAAATTTCCCGGGGGGGGGGGGATGATTTTCGTTCCGAGCGCGGCCGTTCGATAGGTCTCAAACAAAACGTCGTTTGCCGGCAGCGAATTTATTCGCGGAACAACCACCACCCGCTCGTCAACCCACGGCGTGTGTGCGTGTGCGTTTTTTAGACGCGCGAAAAAACGCGAGAAAACCGATCCGAGCGTACGATTACAGGACGCCGCGGCCCGGTCTCGTGCAACGATCGCAATAACGTTATACACCGCCCGTGCGCGCGTGCGCTTATTATTATTATTAATTATCGTCGTTATCGTCGGTTTGACACACTCGCACGCTAAAACGGAACCCTCCCCCGGAATAATAATAAACGCGTAAAAAAATAAACCTAACCCTCGGCGCGTTTCTGGTTCGCCCCCCTCTCCGTACCGCGTTCGTCCGATAGCCTACAAAAAAAAACGGCGGTACAACGATTGACGTGTTTTCGACGATTAAAAATATTCGCGTATTTTAATACGGAAAAAAAGCGCAGTCGGGTTGAAATTAAACACATACACGCACGCGCGCGTGAATACACACACACACACACAAATCGAACGAACTTCATTTCCATAATGGCACCCTGGGTGTGTGTGTGTGTGTATTTATGTACGACGTTTAAGGCGACGACGGGACTGAGGGTGAAACCGCAAAACGAAACTACGAGGCAAAAACGCGCTCGCACACAAGTATCGGAGTATACGCGATCATAAAATAAAAAAAACGAAGCGACGTAAAAAAAAAAAAATCCGTATAAAAACCTCGGGCGAAGCGCATTAAAAGGAAATATTGTTATATGTACGGAATAAAGCGATATTTATTACCGAAACGATTCCCGAGTCCCGGCGCCGTTGTTATATCGTAACGGTATAGAAAAGGTCAAAAAAAAAAAACAAAACGAAATCGGAATATTATATACAGAGGGTGATGGTTATCGCGCGAGGGGAACGAAAAAGTAATTTTCGTATTTTTTTCTCCGGACGGTTTTTCGCCGTCGTACCGCCGAAACGTCTACTTAGTCGACGACGTTTAAGCGGCCGCTTTTTACCCGAGGAATTAAGGGCTTCGAAAAGCGTAACCCGCCGGGAACTCTCGCTTATCGGACGTTTTTGAACGCCGCTACGCGTCCCTTCTAAACGTGATCGTTTCGTAATTATACGGTTGTTACCCGTTTCCATCGCACGGTGTATAAAACACGGGCGCACAGCGCAGTGAGTGCGCGATTCGTACGAACGAATTCGCGAATAATAATTACGCGCGTTCGCGGAATATCGGAAACGAATTAAAATTCGTTAATTAATTGAAATTCCGTCCATTGAAACGGCCGCGGCGTGCGCTCGGAAAGTGACGCGTGCCGATCGCCAGTAAGCGATTCAAACGGCGGACGGGGAAACGCGCTGGTTCGTTTACACGCGGGCCGGACCGTCGAAAATCGTCCCCGTACGTCGCGTCGTATTCGAGCGAGCGAACATCCCTCTCAACCCTAGCCCTTCCCCGATCGCGATACTTCAGCAACGACGGAATCTCGGAAAGGCGAACTCGACGAACGGCGGATTTTTCCCGTTGATAAACGACGTCGGGACCGATTAATTGTTCCACGTTCTTTTCGCAATACACGCGCGAGCGCCGAAATTCGTCTCTCGTCTTACGCTCGGGCGCGCACATCCCTACCCCACCACCCGCCTATTTCGATTATTCGCGCGCGCGCCCGTCGTGATTATTATTATTATCGTTAAACGCCGTTCGGCGGCGGTCTAAGAAGTACGCCGACGTTCGGGGGACAAGTTCGATCGTAACACGGTTATTCCTGTACGTTTCGCGATTATTTATTTCGTCGTTCGCTACGTTCGTATTAAATTACGCGTTATGTTCGGTTCGCTGGGCGCGTTACTATGTACACACACACACACACACACACACACATATACGTGGGTACACGCGGCTAGTTCGCAAAGTCCGAGTTTTTATTTTCGTTCGACAAAAAAGTTTTACGTTTTTCGCTGAGAGCCGTGTGGTTTAACAGGTTTACACGTACATACACACACACACACACACACACACACACACATACACATCATGTACACGCGCGTTCATCCTATAGACGGACGGAGGAGGACGCGGGTTCGTGAATTATCGACTAAAAAGTTTGATTTCTAATCGGATAGCCCCGTACTTATACGCGGGCGCGCGTACGCGTACACACCCACGCGCGTATTACGTACGCGCGCGCTCGATAAATCGACAGAGGCGTTTGATTGATGAGCTCCAATTAATGTTTATCCCTTCAAAAAGTTCATCACTCTTTTTTTTTCAACTATACCACGTCAGCAACAACGCACATACACACACGCGTACTAGCGAGTTTAGAGTATTAACGACGTCTGGGTCAAAAACAAAACAAGCGCCGTATACGCAACACATCCGTATCATATTTCGTGGTCGATAATATATTTGTGAATGTACATTTTATATTTTTCAAAATCGTTTACATTAGTACCTCGCGCGTAAATCCGAATATTATTCATAAGCCCAAATACGACGCGTACCACGCCGCGTCGCTCCTTACCCCGATAAAATCGACTTAAACATTTCGATCACGTTTATACCATTACGCTATGTTCGTACACGCATTTATATATGTATAAGAAATCGCTCATATATATATATATATATTATAACTACGCGATTTATAAATAATATATTGGTCCGGCGCGAAAAAAGGTCTATATAAAGCGTCGATTTTTCGGAGAGTAAGACGAAAATTGGTTAAGCGCGATAATATATATATATATATTGAAGAGAATTCCAACGAGGCTGAAAGGTAAGTTCTATAAGAGTGTAGCGAGATCAACTATATGGTGTATGGTTGAGTGAGTTGGGCGGTAGACAAGAAAATAGAGCAGAGAATGAGTGTAGCGGAGATGAGAATGTTTAAATGGATGAGTGGGGTGACAAGAGAAGATAGAATAAGAAATGAATATGTACGAGGAAGCGTAGGAGTAGCGTCGGATAAGATGAGGATGGAATAGACTTAGGCTTGGTCATGTTACGAGGAGAGAAAATTCGGAAGCAGTAAGAACGGTTATGGAATTGAGCGTGGAAGGAAGAAGTGGAAGATTGAAGAAGAAGTGGTTGAACGGGATTGAGTGCGATACGAGGATTGCTGGTGTACGCGTGAATGATGTGGAAGATCGGGTCAAGTGAAGGTCGAGGACCAAGATGGCCGACCCTGAATAACTGGGGAATAAAGGCGAAGAAGAAGAAGAAGAAGAAAATAGGTAGATAAATTGAAGTAGAGGTCGTTAAGTATAGCGTACGGTAAAAATGTCGTAAACGAACGTGTTCCGACAACGTCGTATCGAAAAAACGGTATTATTTCGTTCGGGATTTCCGTTCGCCCCCAAGTACCCCGGAAAGCCGGACGGCGTCTTCTATACGGTTACCGTGTACGTTCGTGCCGAAACGCCGCGTTACGCGACTTCCGCCTAATCACTGGTACCGATTAAACCGTCCGCGAGACGACGGTTGATCGCGCGAGGCGTTTTCGCGAAAAAAAAACGCGATTCCAATTGGAAACGTGACGCGAACCGAACCGGCGCGGAAAAAACGAACACCCCGGGCAAACGCGAACGATTCGCGTAACGTCAAACGCCAATTTGGCCCGAGCCACGGGCTGTTCAACCCCTACCACTATACACTCACTTACCACGCGATTTCGCCCCAACGTTTTACACACTCGCACATTCCTGCGGGCGTCTTTGCCAAAACGATATGTACGCATTAATGCGTACACATACGCGAAAATCGATCGAAATCAACCGGCGTCGTTTTAATTAAAACGTCGGCCGACGTATTAAATAAATAAATATGTATATATATTGACCGCGTACGTCGACAAGCAAATATACGACGCACATATGTAGAAACGATATTCGTCGTTTTGTTTGTTTTTCCGGTAGCGAACGGTTCGTACGAAATTTTCAGCCCGAACGTAAAAGAGTTCGAAACACCGAAGGAACATGAACGACAGACACTACCACCACCACGTGGAACGCAGAAAACGTCGTTCGGATACGGTCGCGCGGGACTACGACTACGTGGTCGAGCAAAGGGACGAGGTCCGCGGGCGGATGTCCGAGGGGCTCGAGCGTCTGGATTCGGTGAAGGCCAAACAGGCGGACGCGTTTGACGAACTGATATTGCAAGTACGACGTGCTGAACGGCGGCGAGTACGACGCGGAACAGGAACGGCTGGCGGCGGTCGTGAAGGACAACGGCCGTTTGCGGTGAGCCTGTCGGAGTGCATGCGAAACTTACGGAAACGGGTGGTGAACACGGCCGGGGCCGTGCACCAGGAGGAACGGCAGCGCGCCGAGTCGGAGCTGAAAGACCGGAACCGCGAAAATGAAGGCGGTGTTCGAGAGAATAATGGAACAGACGCGACTGGAGCAGGAAGTGGCCGCGGCGTAGGACCGGAACTAGGAGTTGCGGGTGGAACAAGAGAGAACGGTGGCCCGGTTGCAGGCCGGGCGCAACGAGCTGTAAGGTCGTCTCAATGAGAAGACGGCCGAGGCGGCCACGGCGTGCCGGTGTCTGAACGAGAAACGAGACGAGGTGGAGACGTGCCGAGAGTGGAGGAAGTAGCTGAAGAAGGCGATGTGCGTGCTTCGGGAAAAGTACGACGAGAAGAAGGCCGCGGCCGAACGGCAGATTTGCGAGCTGAATGCTCAGGTCGAGTCCCTTGGCCTCGGAACTGGCGTCCGCCAACGGGAGAGTTCGTGACGCGCAGGTAAAAAATCATTATTCCGCCCGCGTCGATTTAAAACCGGCCGGATAAACGATTAGGTTCGGTGAAACGCGGCGACGGTTACGGGATTACTCGTGTTTTTCGTAAATTTTCCAAATCCTTCGCGTCGCTCGCGGACCACGTGAATTTCGCTACGGTATATATATAGTTTGCCGCCAGTTTTTAGGTGCGCGATATCTAGTTACCGTGGTACGGCGACCAACCGTGGTTCGAGGTAAGCGTGGTATAATTATAATTTCACGGGAAGGTTCGATTCGACGTGCCTAAAACGTCACGAGCGAAATTCGTCAATTGAAAATCGTCGGAAAATCGCGCGGGGTTTCTACGCAGTGGTTCTTGGGACACGTGGTGGTTAAAAGTCGCCGTATCCGCCCACGTTTAATACCACCGTCCCATATAAAATAAAACTCGCGATTATACGAAAATCCGAAAAAAAACATAAAAAAAAAACCGTACGGAATTCGACCGGCAAGAGTGTTTTATTCGTTCGATACCGGCGCGCGTGTCGATGGCGCAGGCGGATAAGACCGAACTGGAGTGTCGGCTAAAGGACGCGGCCGAGACGATACGGGTGCTAGGGTCGACGAGTGGCCAGTTGGAGCGGCAGGGGTACAAGCTGAAGTGTGAAATGGAAACGGCGGTGGCGGAACGGGAAAGAGGCGGATATGGCGGCGGTGGTGAGCAAATGGGAGGCGATGCGGACCGGGAGACCGCTGAGCTGAAACGGTTGTTCGACCAGCGAGAGGAGTCGATACGGTAGCTGAAGAAAAAATCGCGGGCCACGAAGTGTTCGGCGGCGGAGTTTGGGCTGGACATGACCGTGACCGAGGGAAACGGATCGCCGAGATACTGACCGAAGTCGACGACGACTAACAACGACGACGACGGCTGCGGATTTTCGGCCGAAAGTGCGGCGGCCGGTTTCAAGGACTTCCAGGCGCGGCGAGAAGGTGGCGACGACGACGAGCACAAGGCGCGCGACGAAGTGAACGCGACATGTGGGGACCGGATGCGGCAGACTGTACAAATAGGACACCGCTACTATTTCGTACGACCGCCCGAGAACGATCGCAAAACGACATCGGCAAATATGGCGCGGGCAGGTGGGCGCACGATGTAAATCGACGTTACAGCGAACGGTTTTCGAACATTCCAAACACGGCTTTACCGTGACGGTCCGCCGACCGCCGCGGTACGAGCACCTCTGGACCGGCGCATTCGTCGGCGTTGCTTTAGCTAAAACGTGACGCGATTGGCCGGAATCCGTTCGTGGTCCGGGCGAAACTGACCTAACGGCGGCCGATTGTCCCGCGACGCGTGCCCGACACAAAACGGTCGGCAAATCGTTTCGGAATTCCCGAAAAAGTGTCGCGTGAAATCGGCTGAGCGGATTTGGCCGCGTCCGCCGTAACTCACGGGCGCGCCGATTCGGACCGTATTTTCGTTTTCGTACGGAGCAACGCGATTGGCCGAGAATTTCGGACGTCCGTTCGTATTATTTTTGGTTTTTTCGCCGTCCTCCCTGTATACGACGTTCGGTATTCGAATAGATATCGTTCCCGTTATCTACCCCACGCGCATATACGTACACTATAATAGAGGGTATAACAACAACACGAAGGCTCGCGTGACGGTCCGATTAGAGGCGCGAGTCGCGTCCGAGCTTTGGCCGGACGTCACGGCAAGCGCACGCGCAATCCTAGGCACGAATTGAATTACGAACCGTCCGAAATACGAGAGCTGATGATCGTTATCGCGTTAGTGCTTTTCGGACGCGCCCCTTTCCCAAATCGTCGTGTGTACGTATGTGCGCGCGCGCGCGCGTGTGGGCTACCGAACGTCCGCCGGATTTACTCGAAAATCCGTTTCTTTACGAGTTCGCGTTTCGGGATTTGGCGTTCGACCGGCCAACGTGCCCGTTGTTTCCGCGCGGTCCCGCAAACGCGGTTTCTCCTCCCGGATACCGGTACGGCCATAATCTTAACGACCACCGTCGTTTCCCCATATACGTAACACGTTTTCGCAACGGTGTCGCGATCTCCGCGGAAGCGCCGCAATTTAAATACGACGGGTTTCCGGGCGCGCTCGTTTTCGGCCGAACGCGAAAAGCGACTAGCGATAATCGTTCGAAGTCGAAACGTACGTTCGTTCGTTCGATGACGACGATCGAACATTTACGACGAACTGGGCAATTTTCGCGCACGACACGAAACCGGGCAGGCGGTAAACGACGTTTCGGAATTATCGCGCCGTAACGGACCGCTTCGGGGTAGACCACCTAACCTTATCCCGCGGTTCGTTTTCGCCGGTCGGGCGGTGTTCATTTAGGCGGCGCCCGGTATTCCCAACAACCTCTCTGAGCGCCGACGACGGCCGGTTAACGTGGCGGACTTGACGAAACGAAAAAATTCGAAAAACGCGTCGAAATATTAACGCACGAACGTTGGCCCCGGCGTCGTACTAATAATTCGTTTATGGACACTACCGGACATTTTCGACGATGAACGACGGGTTCGTCGACCGTACATTACGACGCGGTCGGTCGTCTCTAATCGTACACGACGATTCGCGCGTAAATCGATTGGCGGCGTGTTAAAAAATGCTGCCGTCGAGTGAGCGATACGGTCTTGTTGGCCGACGACGGAGCGGAACCGAACGTCGCCGTCGAAATGATAAATAAAAGCGCGACGATCGCGTTCCGACTATATATATATATATATATTTGACGAAAAAACGCCCCACGCCCTACCACGGGGAGCGTGAAAGTTGGTCGTCTCGCGATATTTTATAAAAAATACGGGCCCGATTTTCGTTCGGTGGTCGAGTCGCCGCCGCCGAAACGTTCTCGAGTTTAGGCCGTCAAAATCGAGGAAATTCGATCGACTTGCGTTAAAATTCCCCCCGAACCGAAATATATTTATCGGCGTCCGATTGTCGTACGAAAAGCGCCACTGGCGTGTCGTTACGATATCTTATTCCGTTGACGTTCGTTAATCGAGAACGGTGTTTGCGTATCGTCGAAATCGCCCACCCTCGAGAATCGATCGGTTCCGACGACAGGAGTGGTGGTAACGAATATGAGACGGCGTTCGAAAATATCGAAATTACAAAAAAAAAACCGTAGGAACACGGTTGAATTTTTTATTTCGAAAAAAAAAATTACGACGAAAATGATTTTTAAGGCACAAAAACGAAACCGACTCGTTATATTGTTCGTTAGCGCGCCAACAACGTACGACGTTTCGTGACCATTTTTTGGTTTCGTCGCTTAAAATTAATTACGAGGTAGATCACGTTAGTTTCGCCGAAAATAAACACACCCCTCCCCCCCCGATAAAACACGATTTGAGCCATCGGCGGTACAAATCGTTCCGCCACTCGTACTTTATTATCTATAAAACTTCGGTGCTCTACGCGATTTTCACTGGACTACCGACGCTGGCTTTTACGCGCGACAATAAAAATCGTCGGTACCGGGGCGATTCGTTCGTTTCCCTTTCGTTCACGCGACCTTGTTCACTTAACGGCCGTTCCGAGCGTCCGCGATATTAGTAAATTATCGTACGAAATCGAAACTCGTAAATTCTCCGCGAGAATACGGCACTGATATAAACGTATAAATACGCTACGTTCCAACGGGCGGGGGAAATATTAAGTTTTTTTTCGATTCGTTGTTTTTTCCGCGAAACTTCGGAGAGTCGGACGCCAAGTTTCCGTATTTGGGAAACTACAAAAAACAAAATGCGCTCGCGAAAAGACCGAAAAAAAAACAATTTAAAATTTTAAGTACGAAAAGAGTTGAAATTGGCTTATACGAAAGTTTTCTTTTTTCGGTAATCATTGTAGCGCGCGCTCGCGCGTCGTCGTATAATGTTCGTTCGGTGGTAATTTGCTTTGGGTTCTCGAACGTACAGGGTACACCCGTACACGTAAATCGCGAATGAACACCAACTGTGAGAAAAGCGGCAGACCATTTTGTTCGGAAAAATTGTATCCCCCCCACACACACACACACACCCGTAGTGTTCGACCGATTCGACTTTTGCGAATAATCGACGAAAAATCGTCGGTATTCTTTTCCCGCGGTGGTTCTGCCGAATAGCCTAAGCCGTCGTTGACCAAGAACGTAACCGATTCGACCACGCCGTCCGTCAATCCGGCTGATTGGTTATCGGTAACCGATCCGTCGACGTCGTCACGCGTTGGCTGTTATTCGCGGATTTCGATCCAACAATTTCTGGCGCCCATCCGCTACTTCCATAACCGAACGAATCCTACCGACGGTGTGTTTACTTCGGGAGTTTGGCGATTTACTATAGCGAATCGCGCCCGTTTCAACGACGGTACCGGCGAAAATATGGTCGCACACGTTCGCGTCCACGCGGCGCGCCATAGCGGTCGGATCGCGACGTTTGTTTCACTTTCGAAAGGCGCGTCGAACAACACGTTCGCTTTCCGTTTGACCTCGCGCGTGACAGGGAGACGGACTTGCTCGCTCACTCGCTCGGTCCCGCCGCCGTTACGCCATCTATCGATGTCCAATTAAGTATTCGATTATCCATTCATCCGTGTTACCGCTTTGTGTTCCTACGGTAAATATTTCACGGTAACCTATTGTGTAGCGTTGTTACGCGAGAAACTATCGAGCGAAAAAAAAATTACTCGATAAATTATAAACACGAAAATACGCGCGGCGAACCGTGCGGCGGGGAAAAACCTGATAAAATATTCACGTGGGAAAATCAACACGTGTTTTGACTATATGCGTGCACGTATAGGCGTATAAATGTATACGTATATACGCGTCGGCGGGTTCGAATATTGTGGAAAACCAAACCGTTAATTTACGTCGCGTATAAAACTCGGAGAAAACGACGATGCTCGCTCGATTTTGAAAAATCAATCGCGGACCGTCCGTTTCGAAAGGTCTCGGCGTTAATTGGGACGGCGCCTATAATTGGATTCGTTTCCGGGCCAATCGTATTTGTCGTCGCGACCGCGGTAACGGTTAACCGACGGTAGTTTCCGAACGCGACACGTCCGGAACAACCGGGACGCGCCGGATTCCCGGACACTGCCAATCCACCTCTTTCCTCTCCACCGATCCCTTACTATATAAAATACGCGTTACGTTCGGCGCGCGGGACTCGTTGGCCGGCGGTGTTCCCGTTAACGACGTACGGCGCGTTTCGTCGGGTTATCCTATCCACCGTCCCGTTCGAAACGGGCGCGGAAGCCGCCAAATTCGGAAAACGTCTGGCCGCGATCGCCGTACGCGACTTTCGACTCGAACGTGTTACTAATCCGGCCGGACGTACATTATTCGTGCGCCGGATGAAAACGGACAACTTCGTACGGCGTCCCAATAGAGTCGACCGACAGTTTTTAATCGTTTAGAACGGCCGATTGTGTACGCAGGCTGCGAGTAGGCCAGACCGGGTGACAGAATACGTCAGTTGTCCGGGTCGAGAAAAAAGCGACCGAATCGAGTCTTAGCGCCCCTCTCCCTCTCCATTCGTCGATTATTACTAAAAGCGGAACGACCGTACGGTTTCGAATCTTTCGGATCGTTTTGCGCGTTCGCGCGACCAAAAACTAACCGAGTTTTCGTTTCGTCGTCTTGTCGCGGCACAATTTTTTCGGGCTTTTACCACGGCGACGTGTCGATTGGCGAGAACAAACGGCGTTCGGTACGATAAATTCGTTTTCTATTCGCCAGACGGCGTTTACGACGCTAGTGAGAAGTCGCTACCACGAAACGTCACAAATATCAAAACGCACCTCCTCGTCCCGCAGTTTGTCTAGTGTTTTATTTACGCGTAACGGTTTTCGTCTTGTGCGTTACCGGACGCGAGTGAAAAATGCATCGCGTTTACGTGCCGGTACAAGGGACCACAATAATCGCCGCTCACCGAAGTCACGCGCGATTTTCAGTTGCCGTAATAAACGTCGGTGGATTGGCGGGACGACACTTTTCCGCGGACGGTATTTACAAATACGTACGCGCGGATATAATAACGACGCGTTAAATATTAATACTCGCGCGCGTGGTCTCGGATTTCGGCCGGGATAAAATATTAACGCTCGCGAACGTATAGCGCGTATATAACTACGCGCGCGTAGGTTATAGGACGGAAACAATACGGGCGGGAAAGGAACGAAAACGATTTCGGGAGAAAAAAAAACGATAACGGGGGAGGTAAAAAAAAAAAAAG
>JAIPRN010001708.1:0-40604 GCA_025469175.1 Geopemphigus sp. TES_GeoC_2020
AACGGCCGAAATCGAAAAAAAAAAACAACAACGCGACGTCTCTACTACGTTTAAACGGTCCGTGATCTGAAAGAGGCGCGGGAATTTGTCGTCGACTGTAATCAGATCGTAAAGGGTAACGTTTAACGCCGCGACGTAATAATAATACTAAAACGTATACAACCGAAAAACCGATCGGGTTTTTTTTATAAATGTCGGAAATAACGATGCGCGCCCTCGAATGCCGCAGAACGCGTACGAAACAACGGTCGTGTAAATTAATTGCCTATAAATCGTTTCGAAGGCGAACGACGTTCGTACGTTTTGAATATTGGCTCGTCTCATATATATATATATAATTCGTTTTTTTGTTTTAGATCACACGCCTTGTTTTATAGTTATTGAAATAGTTTTTTTTTTTTAAATTATTCGGTTTCGTTAAATGTTGGCGATAAACGAATTTCGTCCGTACGATAAAACGTAACTAACGGTAATTACGAACACATTCGGTTATTGGTTGAAGGGATTTCGTAAAATCGAATTCGTCCTCGGCCACGAAAGTCGATCGAAAACCTCAAAACGGGATATCGACGAAATCGTCGTAACGAACCGGGGCAACGTTTCCAAATGTCGGCTTCCAACGGCCGGTGACGGACGAAAAAGAACGCCGGGAACGAACACACACCAACGTCGGATCGAAACATACCGGCGGTATTACGAAAGTTACCGAAAACACGCGTTTACCGGAAAATATCGAAATCGTAAATAACGACGGAACGAATTTCGATTAGATTTCAATAGGTTACACGTGCGTGTAGTTGTTGTATATAAAAAGAAGAATTCCGGGGACGAGAGACCTTTTCGCGCCGGGAAAGTGAACGCTTTATAGTTGCCGTAAAAACGCGAGCATTTCCTTCCGCCGTCGCAAACGGCGCCCAGTTTTGTCGTCGTCGACTCGCTGCTGCTGGTAGTATGGGCCGTGCGTGTACCGTCCGTTACGTACACTTCCGACCAGGTGGCGGCGTTTGTCTTCGAAAATTTCCCGTTTCCCAACGGACAAAAGTGCACTACGGGCCCCCGGTTAAGTTCGGCCGCCCGATATTAAATGGTTACCTACTCAAAAAGGTCACGCCGGCAAGCATCTCGGTGGTCGACCGTTCTTTTTTTTTGTTTTGTTTCGATCGGGAAACGCGTTTCTTCTTTGCGTACGATTTTATCGTAACTCCGCGTCCGCGGTTAAGTCCGTCCGTCGAATGATTCACGGTGTCGCGCACCGAACGTAAATCGCGGCGGTTGTCGCACGCGCGCGCTAGGAATTGTCGACAGACGATCAGGACGAAAATGTTAAAAAGTAGTTTGACGGACTTTTCTTCGTTTTTGAGTTCCGTCCCCGGACTCGGTCGGCGGTGGCTTTGCGTTTAAACTTGTTCCGCTAACGTACCGGGTTACATTGGCCGGCCATCGATTCGGAAACGGAATAATCCAGTCGTCGTCGTGCTGGAACTCCGGTGTTTCCGTACACACCCCCGCCGACGTGTCGTGCTCGGTGCACCGCGTTTGAATCGTGCGGCGTTTCCCCCCCTTTGTGCCGCACCGTCCCGCCCCTTATTCTAACCACCCCGGGCCATTTTCTCAAGGACCGTGTTTTCGTGACCTCGACCGTTGGTCGCGTCGAAAACACCGCGATTACGAAACGCGCGGGGTTTCGTTTACGTAACGTGCAGGTCATTGGCGACAACAGTATCGTCGGTAATACGGTTATTTTCTCGGTTCGATAAAGACCGCCGGTAAATATCGTATTTTCGAATTCACGTTACGTCAGACGCCGCGCACCGTGTCCTCCGTTCACGATAATTTTATCGTTTTGTTATTGTGTAGGGCGGTGACGCCTATTTACCCGAATTCGCGAATATTTTTTACGGCGTTCGTTCGCGTTATTATTTACGCCGGCCGTTATAAATTACGATTCGGTAAGAACGGAATGGGAGAGGACGGCGTGTGAGCGTCTAATCTAAAGAGCTGTTCGAACGTTTGTCGACTTTTATCCGTGTAGTGTACAGTTACCGTTTTGACCAGTATACGTTTTCTACGTCCGGAACGTAAAATGGAAAAATTGGTTAGCCCAGCGTCGTCCACGAAATCCAAACGCGTCTTACGCCGAAACGGTAGCGTACATTATCGATAATTATTTGTCGCGGAGAACGACGACCAGGGTCCTCTGAAACATTCGACAAAACACGCCTTTCGCGAACGTAATAAGCGAATACAAACGGAAACGAAATATTATCGTTACGAAACTGTCGCTCGCGTTCGTTTTCTCGGTTCGTGACGTCAAATAGCGCCTAACATTAAGTCGCTTGTTTCTGTATATCGAGCCAACCGCCGTTAATTATCCAGCGAACGCGTCAAACGGCACATTGAAACGATAATTATAGCGAGAGACTACGGTTCTTAAATCGCGTGCCACGCGAGTTCACGCCACGTTCGGTCCGATTATAATGTACCCGACCGTTTTATAGCACGGTCGGTTTCGTGGCGCCCGAAATACGATACTGCGCGCGTACGGCGGTGGGGAAACTTGGCAACTATTGTTGTAACTAAAACCGATTTCGGAAACCATTCGATAATGTAATGTTAGAGATTCGACCGACAAATAGGGGTACACGTACGTGAATAACGAGGATCGTGTAATTCGGAACAGTTGCTTGAACGAGACCGATTCGCTACGATTTATTTACACGGCAAGCGTGTACCGCGAATTTGAAACGTACGTACGGCAATTAATTATAGTTATTATCGAAATATTCGTAGCGAAATAACGATTTTCCCGTTAAATTGTTTTCGGGTAGGGTGTTTTATGAAAATACGATCGAATTTGATGGACTCGTACTAATAGACTTCGCGACGTAATTTAACGGGTTTCATAGACTACCCGAAAAACGTAATTTCACGCGAATAATACACCACGGGCTTTACAAAACGTTACGTCTTGGTATATTTAAAAAAAAAAAAATGATTTTTCGAAACACTTTTTCAGCGCCGACTCGTTATATGTTTTTAACTACGAATAAACACGTATATTTATTAAATAGCCGACACATTTTAAACGTCCGCGAATAAAAAGAACCTAGAAAATGTAGCGCCAAAATCATATTTTCGTCTCGCGTGATAATATTCCGCTTTGTAAATCCCGTAATTAGTCGGCAAAAAGGTTAATTAAACGGAATTAAAATTAACGCCGCGCTAAAACTTCTCGCGTAAACGTATCACGAAAATTCACGCACGTATTCCGCGCGAATTGAGTAAATCTATTTACAAACGAAAATATCGCTCCCGACGAACATTTTTAGTTCGCTTATTGAACCGGTGTAACTTATATTTTATACTTTATTTTAGGTAGTTGGTACCATACGGGTTTCTACTTCCGGCGCATCCTCGACTCGTATATGGGAGAACGAGCGCCGCATTTGTGCGGCGACGTGCACGGGGAGCCTTTGGTCACGGAAGTTACCCGCAGGGCTTCGTGCTCGGGCCTCTCCCGCGGAACGTGACACGCCGTGTTTCGCCTTCCGTTGCCCAACACGGACGTCCAACGTACCGTGGTCATACTCAGTCGTCGTTGCTTCGACCGTTTCTTGCGTATAATCGGTCGCCCGGTTGTTGCCATTGTGGCCCGGCGGGCGGGTCGTACAGACGGGAGGAGGACCACGCGTTCCACACGATGTTTCGTTGTTTGATACCGCGAGACGTACTGGTTCGACGGACCGGACGATTCGCGCCGGGCGACTTGGTCGATCGGACGCTGTGGAGTCAAGTGTCTACGCGGCTGCCCGTTTCGCGAAGTCGGCCACGAAGGAGGTGGCCGAGCAACAGATACAAGCCCTTGCCCGGATGGCTCCGTCACGCGGACGCGACATTAGGAGGAGGATGGTCGCTTCCCTCCGGCAGGAAGGCGACGGGGTTTATCTTATATTATTTTTTAGTTTTGTTCGAAGGTAGGAGACGTAAATGGGACGGCACGTAGTAATTCCGTTTAATTACTACATATACCAGAAATACTTTTATTATATTTTAAGGATACCCGAAATACGCTTTATACGGAATGTCGTCCTTTCGTATATTTTTTTAAATTTCATTTCGAAGTACTTAGGTACCCCAAGTATATAAACGATTGACATTCGGACGGACGTTTTCCAAATAAATCGGATTATTCGCGTTTTAATATTACCGGTACCCTAATAATGGACGTAAACATCTTTACGTAATTACGCCAGCCACTCTAAATGGTTAGGAATCGATAACGACGTTCGTTTTAAAGTAATATTATCCCGTCGTTCGAACAATATTAGGGACGGATCGAACGAAAAACGTAATGCTGTAAACCGAAAAAGCGTTTATTAAAAATATTCCCGCATATCGTCATGCTTAAGGTAACAATAACTCCTTATATACATAGTTAATACTTAACATTAAATAATTGGCCTCAGTTTTTGTTTTGGTTTTTTTCGACTTTGTACCATGTGAAAAATATATATCGTGTAGTAATAACGGTAAGCGACACGTGATCCAGTTTTAATCGCGACCGTTTGAATACGTCGGGAAAAAAACGCCCCGCGATAATTAGGCGAGAAGGGAACAACAGTTCGCTCGTCCGGGCTATGTTCGGTTACAATGGAACGGAATTAAACGCTCCGTCGTTGTTTCGTACGTTTATAAGGAAAAAACGGTTTTGGACGATACAACGACAACGAGGAAAAAAAAATTTCAGACAGAGGTGTTGGTACACACAGTCGTCGTCGCGTTCCTCCGAAACGGGATGGAAAAAGGAAATTATTTATCGTCGATGTACGGCGTGTGTGTGCGTGCGCGGGTGTTCGGCATTGTTAGACGCGCGTTAACGCGAAAACGGCGAATAAAGTCCGATACGAATTTTCGCGAACAAAAAACGATTAATTATGGACTCTGGCCCAATACGTCGAGTGAATACGATTATTTTATTCGCGAAACAAGTACAAACAAATACACCTACCGAGAACACATTCGGTGGTCATCGTTTCTATTGTAGCGAATCGGGACGATTTGTTGTCGTTCGCGGTAAGCGGCGAGCGCAGTAATTAGCTATTCGCCCCGGGAAAAGTTTTCACGGAAAATCCGTATCGCGTTATTGAATCGCGTTGTTGAATCCGCGCGCTCGTTCTCGTTACCGGGACGGTTCGGCTAAAACCGATTTAATAACGCCAAAGGACGCGCGCGTTAGCGGTTTTTCGTGTAAAGTTATCCGAGGTATGTACGTTTTATTCGGAAAAATAAAAAATAAATTACGGATTTGGTTTTTTGTCGCGCTATTGTCCCAATTGGAAACGAAATAAGGAAAGAAGCGCGCGTAACGAAACGACGTATTATAATAATATAATCGAGACGAAATTTAAAACGAAAACGTTTTCGAACAATAGGCGGAAAGTTATTTCGTCGCCGCGAACGAACATTTAAAAAAAATATCGTCGTTTATAAAACGTCGCGCGAAAGTTTTAAAAGACAAAATACGTACGCCACACACACACATAGGAGACGTGTAGGAGATTAAGGCGATCGACGAATAATTTTTGTTCGTCGAAAAAGAAGTCGTTTTGCGATTTTAGGTAATCCAGATTGTAAACGACGATATATATAACAAGTACTTTTCGTAACTAGATTAAAAAAACAATTCGATTTCTCCGATTATGAACCGTAAATTTTCGTATAAATGCGCGGTCCAATATCGATATATTATGTGTACACGCTAACGACGTATTGGAAAACGCGCGTGAATATTTGTGAGAAACGAATTGGTTAAAAGGAAAACGACGGAATGGCGGAATAATAACGGTAATGAACGACGGCGATTAAAAGATTAAACGTGTTTGGAAAACGCGTCGCTCGGTCGTCGCGATCGAAAATCGCGGTTAAAACTAAAACGTACCTATATATGTAATATTGAGCAAAAATCCGAACGGGTAGTTGGGCGGTATCTGCGCGCGGAGAAAACGAAAATATATTATACGGTCAAAAGGAAAAAACGCCGTCCGCCTCGAACGACACACTCATCGAATGACGTTGAAGGGCGGTGGCGAGGTGGTAGGCAGCAATCACGTTGGAGATTTGATTCGACGATTACATATGCGCGCGCGCGTGTGTATGTTTTTCCCAAAAATAGTTTCCAATATATATAACGTAACAAAACAATTCGTATAAGAGTACATTGTGTGTGTGTGTGTGTGTGTGTGTGGGTCGGTTAATTGTTTCCAATAGCAGTCATTTTCTCGAGCTCCTTCCGTTCGCAACGCCTCTGGATGTGCGGTATGATGAACAGCATCAGACCGCTGACGGCGATGTTGGTGCCCGCCAAGCAGAACGCCGGATTGTACGATTGCGTCACGTCGTACAGCCAACCTGCGTGCCCAAAAACGAAAATGACGACGTGCGAACGGTTAATCGGCGGGCTTTCGTCGTAATTTCCCGTTGTCCGCGGCAATTTTCTCGTTTTAACGGAAAAAAACGACAAATTACGCCGCCGATTCGCCGCGTCATTATATAATATCGCGCCGTCTAATCGCCGCCCCCTTCTTAACCAATAACCCAGCGCTCGAGCCGTTTACGCGCGGCCCGTTAATGAACAAACCGATCCGACGTTTTCGGTTATTGATTTCCGGACGACGAAAATTATTATCGTAAACGGTCGCCGTCCGATTTATACGGACGCGTGTTCACAACAACGTTCGTATTAATTACGCGCGCGCCGTACGTTAAGCGTTATTGAAAATTCCGGTAATCCGGGGCGGTGTCTCGAAATAATCGCCGACGAAGAAACAACGTCTCGGAAATATACTCTTACCCGTACGCGCGCCAAACGAGAATGTACAACCACCCTGTACGTTTTAACGTACGACGGAACGGGCCAAACACGTTCTCGGCCGATCCGCAAAATGACGCGTTTCGAAGCGAAAACGGCGTTGTTTACGAATTCGTAGTTTTTACGATCGATATTATTTGGACGCGGGCGAGCGTATTGTTTTTACATACACAGTGCCGAGTAGGGGGCCTGGCGAGTTGCCCTTCGGGTCGCCGATATTTCAAAGTCGCGTTTAATTCGTACCAATAGAAAACGGAATTGTATAATTATAATAAAAAAAGGTCTTTCGCCGCGACGAAACACTTCTTATACTCTCTACACATTCGCACAGACCGTTGTTCACCAAGTTCTTCACGTACGTTCGCTCGTTATCCGGGCGGCACGTTTCGATAAACTGCGTGCAATTTTTTCGCCGCAATAACAAAAACGATGTCCAGCGAGCGTGAAACACTTGCCCGCAACTCGGAGACGCAGGTGCGCGCCACTTTCAAAATGACCAGCGCACACAGTCGACGTGATCGGGGAATGGCGCGTGCGATTCGTCGAAATATCCGACGGGGACAAATGAAAAACAAAAATCGGAACGTCGATTGAAATCGGTGATTACGTTGCTTACGAACGAGTAGGGAAATCAGCATAAAGGTCGATTATCGTCGTCGCGATTTCCAAAATTAACGAACGCCTAGTGCGGGGATAATTACGGCGGAGTCGAAGAGGTTTTCGAATGTTATCGTCGACCGCGTGTTTTTGTACGTACATTCGCGACAACAACGACGACGGTCACACACACACACCGGTAGGGGGGGACACACATTTTTGGGCCGGTTCGTAAATTCCATTGATACGGGTCGGCGAAATACTACCGGAAACTTTCGCGGCGATTGTACGAAATCCTACGCGATATTAACGACGCGTGCGTACGTATATGGACGACGTTGGACAGTTCTCGCGGAGGACACTAGTAACCGTGTAGAGAAACGGGCTAATTTATTTACAATATGAACCGCGACCGCCGAACAGTAATTTCTTTTTTTTGTCTGTCTTTCGACAGATCGAAAACTAGTTTTACGCCGAACTATTAATTTCTCTCGGGAAAATATTTTTTTTTTTTATATATTAAAACTCGTTTTCGAATTGAAAATAGAGAACCATCGGCCACTTTTTCTGTTTCTACACAGCGCGCGCGTTGTCGTATACGTATTTCTGTTTCTTTTTACGGTCGAATTACGAACGTATTTTACGAAACACGTGGGGTTCCGCACGCGCACGAATATTACAAATAAAAAAAAAACGAATATAAAACGCATATTTACCGGCTATGGGTGGGCCAACTAGCGAGGCGATACCTTGGAACATCAATAGAATTCCAAAGGCGTTCGTCAGATTGTCGATACCCAATAGGTCGACCAGAATGACGGACGTCAAACCGACGTACGCTCCGATCGTGGACCCGAATACAACCGTGTACAGAGAAAACGATAGTATGTCGGAACAGTAAATGCTCAGTATTGTAGCTGTGTCACAAAACAAAAAAACCACGCCCGTTATTATTAACGAAATACATCGCGTCGTATCGACGATTTTACGATATAGTAATATAGCGACTATTGTGTGTACGAGATAATCGCGTACAAATTACGGGCCAAGGGACTTTGGGAAAGAACCGTCCGCGTTAGATAATGGACGGTTGTTGTTGTCGTCGAGGTACGTTTTTCTAGAACGTAAACGTTGGAAAATAATCCGAAAAGGACGGTTTTCGGTATTTTTTGTCCGCGTATTTCGACACAGAACGCCGGAGGGGGGGGAAATATATTCGATATACGTGGGCGTTTAATAACGCGTATAGAGTTGTTTAGAGATAAGGCGCCAAAAATACCCGACGACAGGACGGATAAACACAATGCGCTCCCGTCGAAAGCGACGGATTTGGCGACCAGCCAATTTCGTGTCGAGAAAAAAATGACCCGTTACGCCGGCGTAACGTAGTAGGTGGTCAAACGAAACGCGTAAAAAGATACGCGGGGCGATAGGACGTTTAAGCGCGATCGTCGGATTATAAATAATACGCGCGTTGATCGACATCGCGGTTGAATTTCCGAACGCTACGCGCGTAATATTTATACGTCCGTATTTGATAATCGTGTTTCGGGCGGAAGGCGCGCGATATCGACTTGAACGGCGCCATTAACGGTCACGGTCGACGGTAAACCGCCGGGACCGCGCGACACGACGCGAACAAACGTCGCCGACGGAATGACACGCCGGATAGGCGCCCCTTGTTGTCGCGTCGGTGGTCTCCACCAGCGACCGGGCCAGTAAATTTCGGGCGTGGTGGTGACAATCGACCGTACTTACGTTATATACGCGTGTCTATACGGCGAACCAATGGCCCGGTGGGCCGTTTGTATAGCAGCAGCACAGAGTGTCACGTACGGCGTGTCGAGTACGGGAGGGAAACAATACGGAAAAAGATAAATACCGACCAACTCACCTATACCGCAAATCGTCAAACACAAATTGTACACCATGAGCCGGTTTATCCACGGTTTGTCCGATATAAATCCGAGAACGATCCTTCCCAACGTGTTGGCGATACCCAACAGAGCCAGCAGGTAACTCGAATGTTGCGACGGTATTCCTTTTGTGGTCGCCTGTGGCTGAAAAACGGAAAAATGCCGCGGGGTGAAAATAATAGCGGTTTTTCTTTTCTATCCGAGATATCGGTGGCACGCGCAACACGCATCGGCGGCCAAAAAACGTTGCACGCGCACCGACTATTATATAAATCTATATATATATATACATGCGCGCGCGCGTGTGTGTATATACACCGGTGACGGATTTTTAACAGCGAACTCGCGATAAAGGGTCCCCGGATTATTTTTCCTTATTAATAAAACGATATACCTTATAACACGCTAAAAATTTCAAGAGAAACCTCGACGAGTTAAAATCAATAATCAATATAGACGTAACAACCGAAAGGTTTTAATAATTTTCTAGTCTTTATATAGACTTATAATTTCGTTTATCTAGTACGTTTTAATAGCTTACTACGAAAATACGGACGATAATGTACGAATAATAACTTTTAAATCGAAAGTCGGATCTAAATAACGAAAATATCGTTATTGGTCGTGCAATACGTATAAAAGTCGTAAGTTTCGAACGTCGCGAAAAATTGCGCGGTTTTTTAAACCTATTATTATTCGTACCTCAAAAAAGGCGAATTTCGAAACTTATTAATATCGTCCCGTTTAGTATCGGTACCGAATTCGAAAAGGAGAGAAGCGTTAACGAATTTGTAAATAATTATGGCCATTTGGGGTGGTAGTGGTGGGGGGACGAAATTTTACACGTAAACACGTAGGCGTTTGCTGACTAAACCCGACCGTTATTACGGTCGCCGCGTTTGTGTGGGTTACTGGTTGTATCGTTTACTCACTACTAAGTACAAGTACGGTATGTTGAAACCGATGCTGGTCAAAAAGTTGGAAATTGTGTACAGTATGAATATGGGGTCCTTGAGCAGCGCGAAATTCAACAATTGCTTTATCGTATTTTTGGCGTCGGCGGAACAACAGACGCCGTCCGAAGTCTTGTCGTTATCAACGATGTTGGTCATCTCCAAGCCGCCTGCGTTCGTCGATTGCGATATGGTCCTGGGAAAACGTTAAAACGGTAAAAAACACGCTATACGCACGTGTGCGCGATAACGAATAGTATGAACGGTTGCTAAAATTAGGAGCGGCCACGTTGCCTCGGTACGGATTTCGGGATTAAGCGTACAATATTTCACGGGCCGCGACGAACGAACATACACGGGAATATTATTACGAAAACCCTGAAATACGAATATCAAAAACAAACGCGTACGGCGCGCTAGTTTTTTATTCGACGATTCGTATTATCTCGAATCCGGAAAAACGACATTCCGCGAACGTAGATTTTCCCCGAAAACGATTTTAAGTCGTAATTCGGGTATAACACGAATAATAACAACGCTCGTTTTTCGCCACAAATCGTATACAAAAAATGTCCGGCCATTGCGGCGATCCGACGATAGCCACCAATTCCATACGAATATATTAATATATTCGTCGTATTATTATAGCGTTTCGATTTATCCGAAACACAAATATTACTAGAACAATATGGACGGTTAAGTAGCGTAACGTGTTCAAATATATACTCACTAAATACCCTTCGTGTCAACAGAGAGCGGCGAACAACTACAAAATGTAAGAAAATAACTTCGAAAAACGAAAATACCAACGACGTACGATACATTAACGTAACGGAAGACCGGGGGGGAGGGAGAGGAGTATCGCGTTATTTCCACATTTTCCGCGTTATTATGAAAGTTTAATAATACAATTTGTAACGTCCGTGTTTATTAAACAAGCACGGACGGACTTTAAATGTGAAAACGACGACAGTTTATCGGGATAACTAACAAGAGCAAATTACGAAAAAAGAGAACTGCGAGCGAAAATTCGTCGTCGGTGACTCGATTTTCGACCCGCGTACAGGAGATATACGAGAAACAATCGGTTATTTCGATAAATTCGATTTTGAAATATCCAATTTACGCGGCGGTAATAAATTACTACTCCCGGTTACTCGTTGAATATTTTTAACGTCCGAATACGTTCACCGTATTTAAACTACCGTCGTTTCGAAATCGGCCGGACGGGGGATGCTTTTATATTATTCGGCGATTGTTTTCATTTAATACATATGTCGTACAATTCGTTAAATTATTTATCGAAAACGGACTGACATTTACGAGAAACGCCGTTCGTGTTGTTTTTTACGAGAAAAACTCAATCACACACACACACCCGTGTGCGCGCGCGCGTAAATGTAACGCGTTAAACCGATTTTGTTTACAGTTGTACGCGGTGGAATGCGTTTCGAGTGCACGTAAAAACAGCAATTATTGTTTGAGCGCGAGATTTTAAATCGCGGGACAATTTTTTTGATTGAAAACAACGTCGGGAAACCGAGGATAAAGCACGCAAATAACGCGATAAAAATAACGCGGCGTATACATTTCGTTCGATAAATGCGCATTTTATTGATAGGAAACGTCGTTCCGTTGTCGTTTATCAGCGAGCTCTAAATCGAAATTCAAACATCGAACAGGCGGCGAAGAATTTAGGAACGATCGCCAATAATCGGGTACAAAGCGTTTTCGAATATTACGGACGTCACGCGTACGGCGATTTCTTTCGTAGACGACGAGACCGTGAACGAGAAACGTGACTAATACGAAATTCTAATAGAATTCGCGTTGAACACGATTAAACGACGTTTCGCGAAATAAGTACGTAAACGAGGAGAACATTCGCAATCGTTACGGCGATTTCGGGATAATAGACAAAGCGAGGGGGTTGGTTTACGGTAACTGCCTACAGGATGAGCAAAATCGATTCGACTTACCCTTGATGAACGTGTGTACACGTCGAAACAATGTGGAAACTTTGGTTTTCGAATAATCAAACACTTTACGTCGTAACGCGTGTAGCCGACGTTATTTTCCGCCGAAACGCGTATGCCGTTCATTATTTTATACGATATGGCTGTCGGGTCCCTTGAAACAACCCTATGAGACGGGATAGCGTAGATCTTTTACGAAATCGAAAACAACAATTTACGCGAACATGGAAATTATCGTGCGGCCGTCGTTTACACGATTTTCAACGAATAGGAAAATAAACGACGGATTTATATTTAATTCGTTTCGACGTTGTACGTTCCGTCCGAGATTCCGAGCGAATTTCCGAAATAATAATTTCGAACGTTCGGCGATAAGTACACGCGTAGATAAATACGTTAATGACACGAACGTAGAATGGAGGCGACGAATTATTTTTCCGTCGAATTACGCGTTCGGAATAATATAATCTCTAACCGCTTAATGTTACATTATAATCAAAGACGAGCGTTAACGAATTAGAAATGATAATTAAGTTACTTTTCTTAGAAGAAAAATGTACACAACTTTTAACCTGACTTAAATAATATTTTTCCAATTACTTAATTAAACGAATTAAAAAATATTAGTTTTTTATTGTCCACCGGCCTTGAATATCACACTCGCATTTTCTTCGTTACCGATTATTGATTATAAATATAATATGTCCTTATTTTTTATATTATTTTATTATCGATATACATTTTTTTTTAATTTTAAACAATAACGACAATCCAATTATTTGAAGAGTCTTAAATACACACGCACACAATAAAAGCCACGAGAATTAAAAAAAACCCGCATAAAGAATGGCGAACGTTCAATTTTAGTCAAACACTTGTGTATAATGGTCGCTAAAACTAAACTTTTCCTTTGTGCTGTCTAAGTGCTTTTGTTTATCATCGGATGATCTATATGAACACATTTTTGGCACGATTTACATCCATGTAAATTGTTTTTACGCAGCAACGAACTTTTTCATAAAATAATAACGCGTTTCTGACACAAAAAAAATATTATTAATATTCAAACGCTAAAATAAAGTTTCCAGGAATTGCGCTGTTGTTTGTTTTGAAAGTTGTTACTAAACATCGAATAGTTCATTTTTTATCAAACACATTATGTTCCGACAAAATAATTACGGCTTATTATTTCGTTTAATATTATTCGAATTTTTTAATTACGATCGAAATCGTTTATAAAACATGGATATCTATGGATATAATCTATGTTCTTCGATCGTAATGTCGAATTTTTTTTATCGAGTTATTAAAAACTTAATCTGTTTTATGAGTAAGTGTTAAATACGTACAAACCTAACAAAAAATGACGTTTGTTCACTTATAAGTTCGGTTTATGCGATTTGTACTTAAAAGATGTTGTTTTCGCGTTTTCTTATAGTTTTTCCGGTTTTGAGAAAAACGACCATTTTAGATTTGCACATTTTTCTATTTCAGCTATTTTCGAATTATCCGAAACTACGTGTTTGTTTTTCGAATGTGACGAAATGTGACATTTTCTCCTCGGCGAAAAAAAATATTCTTCAATTTTGTCGGTTCCCGAAATGTATTTTGATCAAAAAATTACGTCGACGCTTTAAGTAAAATTTTCGGAAGTGTTTTTATATGAGAATCCGAAAAGACGACTGTCATAAATTTAAAAAGTAGTTTCGTTACGAGTTGAATTGAACTGAAAAGATTGTCATCGTGTAAGATAAATTATATTAAATTTAACGATTATAAGTTGGCAATATTCACGAACTCTTTTAATTATAATTATCGTTTTTATTTTGGTGACACACTGATATTGATGTTTTTTATTTCGTGAAAACGGTAATAACTCGATATCATCATATCAGATTTGAAAAAAGGCTTATCTTTATTAAATTTATCACTTTTTATTCTAAATACAAATTGGGCATTTTAAAAATTAACTTATTTTAAGATACCGATTCAACGGTACATGGTATGTGTATAATAAAATTTGTTTACGTAATTAAAATTCGGAATTCGGATATGATAATTAATTATAAACAATTGACTGGATACAATTAATTTAGTACGGACTAAATATGAATTGAAGTACAAGTGATTTTGTTTTTTTCGTTAAAAAGGCAATCGGTACGAGAAAATCGTTGGCGCGCCTTACAAATAGTTTTCACGCGCGTTCCAATTATTTCGTGATGCTTAGTAAAACACAACGTTGTCGACAAATAAAAAATCGACGGCGCGTCGAATCTATTTGACAGACTATTACCACTTGTCCATCGAGGAACGGTAGAAGACGTAACGTCAACCATATTTGACCGTTCGAACTGTTTTGGGGGGAGCAGACGCATCGTCAACTCAACTTTTTGAGCAAGCGTATTAGGTAGCGCACTGTCCACGTGCGGGGCATTTTTGTCGAAATGTCATTTAGTCATCGTTGGGAATTTTTTTTTTTTTGGACCTGTGGTGGGATGGGAGGAGTGGGGTGGAAGGGCTGAGACAGTCGGACGTCTCCGGTACGTACCTTCTCCGGTTCACGCTTATGTTTTTGAGACTGCCGCTGTAGAATATGTCTTTTTGGTACATAATGCCGCCACCGTTGGCGGGCAACGGTTTCAGACTTTGGCTGGCGTAGCACATTTCGTTCTTCTGGCGCGTGTTCAGCCGCCCGTTGGAATCGGACGAGGCGACGATCAGCTCCGGTTGGCTGAGCGTGAACCTCGACTGTTTGTCGTTACCGAACGTGTTGGTGTTCACCTCTTGGGACAGCAACAAGTTGTGCGACACTTTCCGCTCAATCCGTTGTCGACGCTGCCAGTCCTCCTCCTCGTCTTTACAGCCGCCGCCGCCGCCGCCCTCGTTCGGTATTTGATCGTACGAATGGCTGCCCGCGACCACGCAGCTTCCGTTCAGTGGCTCGCACTCGGCCGGCGGCTCGACGATATTCAGCACGACCACCGTCGACGTGCCGTTGTTCTCCACGATCGTCTGCGTCGGCTGTTGTTGTTCGTCAATTGTCAGCGGCCGGAATAGCATGCCAAACAACGTGCACAACAACACCAGGCCGGCGATCACGCCGACGGTGGCCCGCCAACCGTAACCGGTCACCAGGAAATCGACTAATGGCGCGAATATGAACGTGCCCAGCCCGGAGCCGCAGACCGCGATGCCGGTGGCTAACGACCGATATTTCTCGAAATAGCACGTCACGCTCACGATAGCCGGCAGATAGATCATGCCGAAGCCCAGACCTGCGGAGTACAAACAAACAAAAAATGAATAACACGAAATACTCCCGCCGGTTTGCTTGGCGAACGTTATATGGTTAACGCGCGTTTCCAAAACAAAACGTCGAACGGCTTGACGGTTTCCAACTACTCGGCGCGGCGACGCGATAACAACGAGACCGTGTCTGTTTTAACAATGCCTTCGTGACTCTTACCGTTGTCTAAATATCATCGAAATATCGTTAGTAGACGTACACCCGAAGTAGCCGTCGGTTCAATCGAACGTTTTTCGGACGTTCGGTCTCTTACATTTACGCCGGTGTGTAGAAATCATGAACGTCCGACGGTCATATTGCCAGAGGAACCGCGTAACCAAAATTCGAACAACATTTGTTAATGACGGAACGATTCTCGCTAAACCGACGAAAGACGACCCATTGCCGTTTCAAAGAATGCGCGACACGAGCTTGCGTTTTCGAATTGCGCAAACGATTCTATAGTGGAAGGAAAACGTCGATCGGTCGTCCCGTCACGTCGTTGACGAACGAAAACATCGAAAATGTCAACAAAACCGTTGGGCGTGATCGCCGGTTACGGCGTTAGACGAGCGTCGCGAAAATAGTAAATATTGACGGAGAAAGCGTTCGTAGAATTTTAACGGAAAATTTAAACACGAAGATAAAGCGCGTGTTTATTTCTAACGATTGATTCGGCGGCATACGTGCGACAAATCCTGGATATTCGGGTATGACCCCGAGACCATAAGACAACCCGCGTGCGTTGGAAAACGTCCAATTTCTTCTAGAATCACGAATGTTCGAATCTAAATTCTCACTCTGCTGGTTCTTTTTTTTCGTATTTTGTTTCGTAAGGGTTTTCGTAGTTATTGGTACACAAAACCAAATTTCTTCTACGTCGGAACATAGGTACACCACGACCGTTTTTTAGCGCCAATTCGTACAAATTACCGTCAAATTACACGCCTCTCGGATTCTCGCGGCTTTAATTAAAATAAGATTCCGACGAACTAGTTATTATTTATTTATATATATATATATATATATGTATTTAGGCACGGAAATGTTTTACCGGGACTCTTCGCGTAATATATTTACGAGATATGGTATTGGAAACGTTATCGATATAGACATAACGTGCTAAAAAAACTAAACTAAAATGCCGCGAATATCGTGGAACGGACGTTAAACACCGAAAAATGTTCGGAATGTTAAAAAAAGAAACACCAAAACGGTTTCCCAGAAAAGAACGCTCGCAGAATTCGTTATACGGTTTGATGTTACAAATCATTAAACGTAATATTTAATATTAATAGATATTTGTAACGTAATATTTATTACGAATAGTTATTAATTTTTGTTTTTTTTTACTACTATAATACGATAACGTTATTTCGTAATACGTAACGACGATTCGTCTGTCACTTACGCGTGACGATTTTTTTCATTTTGAACCCCTCCACCGTAGGACGTCAAAAAGAAACACATTTTTTAATCACGTTTCCAAACGTTATCTGGTATTAATGTATTACACAATACAACACAGAAGGATATTGCAAATACGCACGCTCGTGTCACTGTACGGTGTGCATATTAAACAATCGAACCTAAATATCGGCGTTTAATAGAATATTTCTTTCGTTAGTATGGAATAGATTCATCTTTCCAAAAACAATTCCGGTATCGGCTACAAAAACATATTGCATACGTTTAGTTTTTCAGCTCTTCGTTTCTACGTTAGCGACATAATTACTTACACGAACTGACTTTTTATTAATTGATTGAAAACTAGCGTCATAACAGTATACGTGTTCTATTCCGTAATTACGAATATAATTAATTTCGCTGACAACTCCGATCGTAGTGAATTAGGCGACGTTCGAAAATTTGATTTTAGTACCGTTAAAACACTTTTATTAGAAATACTATTCACGACATCGTTACGTGGTTTACAATCACGTTTACATGAATAACGCCGGGACATTTCGGACGCATTCGACATTTTCCCGTTACCATAATTCTAATCTAACTACTGCGCTAATCTATACGTAAAATTCGGTACCTTTCAAATCGCCCTAACCGTCCATAAATTACAAAAACGTCACTGGCACAGTTATATACGATATAATAAATAAAATAGACGTACACGATTCACCCAATGTGAGTGAACGGGTACATTCGTGGTTTTCCCGGAGGCCTATACGGGAACCGAGGTCAGACAAGGACCCGTTAGGAATCGGGTAGTTACGATTTTTGTCCGCCCAAAGGCTTAATTAAAAATACGACGGACGGCGTTCCGTTACCGCGTCGGAAATCGACGCGCGCGTGAAAAATATTTTTAAAATTTTTTCTATCCTTCAATGTTGACGGTTTAGCCGTCAAGACGCTATATTTGGACTACGGTATTCTTACGCCGCGCTTAATAATTAATTCTGTCCACGTCGCTGTGCCCTGTGACGTATCGAAATTGTCATTGCGATAAATTGACGACCAATCGATCTACGGCGTGGACAAGAAAAACCTCATACATATGTGGGCTTGTGTGTACATATATATATATACAACGTAGCCGTTCCAGAATATGCCGTATACGAATTGTAAATTTGAAAATCTTTAAAACTAAAAACGTCCCTATTCAGAAAATGTGTCGACGAAATTGCGAAAAACGTATTTATTTTTCTATCATAAATATCTACAAAACATTTCGTAATATTTGCCAATAATTTATGTACAACGTTCACTCGTGTACGAAATCTACAAAGCCCGTAATGTGTACTGCATACGTTGTTTCACGCCGATCTAGCTAAATGGTAATTAATAGGGTAGAAAAATTATTTACGTTGATTTCTAATAACTAAGTCGTACGGCTAAGGAAACTTGACATTTTTAAGATTTTTTATTTTATAACCAAAAAAAAAAAAAATAATTTTATTGTACGTAAATATATTGATAAAAACTACGCCACTTTTTTCACAAATGACCGTATTTAAATCAATTGTTAAGATAAGCAATATGATACATGTCGAACGCGTTAAGTTTAAAAAAATAAATCGCCTGTAATTGAAGACAATAACGTACACATAATATTAGTAAAGTAGGCGTTAATTGAAAACATTCTTTCGAACACGTTTCGGTGCAACGACCCCGCGCGCCGACGCTACGAATAAATTCAAAACGGTTGGTTGTTATTCGCTTATTTGTACGCAATTTGCGCAATTAAATTTCGCGAAATTATTTACTGGAACATTTCACTAATCCACGGCGTTCAAATATATATCAACTGCGGTAGACTACGCGAGTTCGAAGGGACCGCGTAGATATACGTAAGTGTACTTAGGATTAGTAGCGAATCGTATTTATTTAGTTTTTTTTGGTCTTCTGGCCACGCGCGTCGTATAATATAACAACTACCTACACGCCATACGCACCGCTACAGCCAAACGTATCATGAAAAATAAAATTTAATAAAATATACGACACAAAATAGTCGTATACATAAATACGTTTACCGACAACGACGTTAAGTACATAATAAGTAGCATTATATAAACAATTTCGTTTAGGCCCCTTTAAATTATTCACTTGAACGGTAGTAATAATAACCGTATATATATATATATATATATATACGTCTAGTCGTGAGCGGATTAAAACGGGTCCTGGTACGGTTTCGAATTTAAGGCTTTTCGAAAACCGGCGTTACAACGAACAAAAATCAATGCTCGCGTACGTCACGCGAAATATTTTACACGCGACCCACCAAACTACAGCGGACGCGACTGTATATAGAGTCTAATACGCAAAACGCGGTGTTCGATAAACACCAGTGCTTTACATATTGCCGATCAGCTCGGTGATTATTAATATTCTTTTTATGAATACGTTTAGTTATTTATTTTTTGTTCGAGTGAGGGAAATACGGAAAGATAAACGCCACCGTCATCGTCTCTTTATTCCTTTTATCGTTGTTTTCCGTCCTTTTCTTTATTTCGAACGAAATTCTCCCTTTGTTTTTTTTAATACGAAAATTGTTATATATATAATTATTTATTATATCGTTGCTCGTACACTATGATTTGTTTTTATTCTTTCTTAAAAAAATTTTTTCGTCTCAACTATGACATACATCTTTTTATTTTTTTTAGGTTTTATTACAAATATATACTAATATAGCGTATAAACGAAAATAAACAATGTTTTCATAATATAAGTTTATCCTCGCGCCTATTATATGATAAATATTTATATTAAAAAATATCACGAAGCATAGGGGCGTAATTTTTTAGTCACGGTGTTTGGATACGAATTTACGTCAAAACCACCACCAACGCTATGTTACCACTTCCACGATGTATTAAATAAAAGCATATTACTCTCAAAGGGTTGTGTTTACGACGGTTAGGCTGAATCGAGATACGTGTACGTCATTATTTAATTAGCCGCATTAAAAATATTTTTTTGAAGAAGAAACTTCGGTGAAGTATTAAACGAGGTATTTAAAACTATCCTCCGTATTTATTTTCAGCCACTTCGAATTAAGTAAATATCTTTCAATTGCAAAATGGCTCTCCGAGGATTTGGAAAATATATATCGTTTTCAATGGGTAAAACTATAAATAAATAAAGACTACGAAAAACCGTTTAGAGATAAAACGATTTTAGAAGTATATTTACTGCGAAAACATACTTAAAATAAAAAAATGTTCTATATTGAGTGAAAACAATTACGATATATTTTCCTTTTTTGGTGAAACTAAATTAAATACGACAATACAGCGGATTTCGATTTTAAAAAAATCGAATTTACGAGAACGAAAAAGTCGTTGGGTCACGAAATGTGGAACATATTTAGCGGTTCTCTTGGGGTTCAGAATTTGATTAGGTATAGGTGGAAAATACATATGAAAGCGAAATATTGAATGGCAAATTATTTAAAGTTTAACTTTGTAATTTAACGGTAATATAATTTCGAACAAAATTTAGTAAGATTATGGGTACTTTATTATAATGCATAAATACACGTAAGGATATATATATAAATAAAAGAAAATAAGAATTTTAAACTCCCTCGTGGAAAAAAATTACGCGTATATTCGTATATAAGTAGACAAAATTTTATAATACCTGCGCAAAACATTTATTAATATTATTTAGATAAAAGAAAAACGAGATTAACAGTACGAACAAACGTGTAAAATTCAAATTTTACCAAATTTTTTTTTATAAACATATTATAAACCCGACGTCATTGGTACATAATTCGCTAGATTATTATACTAATAATGTCGCCCGAGTATATAGTTAATGAACTAAAATCTATGCGTACAACATTAGAAACATTATTTTTCAATAAATCCAAAGAAACCGATAATAAATATTGCTGGTTTTCTTTTTGTGCCATGTATTGTCGACCAATTAGTACAATTACATTTTAATATTTACGGCGGCCGTTCGTCCGATTTAACGAAAATAACGACGGTAAAAACTATTTTAATACCACCAACACCGTAAAACTACAGAAATGAATACCGCGTAAAACGTATAATAAAAAAAATCGCAAAAATACGACGACGCCGAAAATAGTGGTGGAAAAAAATGAAAACAAAAAGGGTCCAGATTCTCCGACGATATTTGTACGGACGGTATACATTAAACGTATGGATGTGCGGCAAAATTGTATTACAACGCGTGTATACAAAATTCGGTGGGACAAACGCGTGATCTTTTGCAACCTGTGTTACTGAACATGTTGTCAATACACGTACGCTAGCCACACAGGTAGAACAAAAAGGTTTTGGAGTTATTTGGTATTAAAAGCAGCGAAAGGAAATCGAAATCTGCGTATAGCATATTTAATACGTATACAATTAAAAACGAAAACACTTTCCTTTTATCGTTTCAATCTGTTCGTGGCAACTAATTCGCGAAATACCACTGTATACTATAATTTATAAGATAACGGAATAAGCGTTGATTGATTGTCGTACATGAAAATAAATTGTATTTATGTTACACGCATTTTTTTTTATTTCTAACGATATATATATATATATATATGATTAAATTAATGTTTACATGTTATATAAGATATAGAAAACAATAAAATTATCTGGTTTTTATCTAGAGATTAATTTGCGCAAACGTTATCTAACAAAAATGTGCGAACTATCTTAATATTTAAATATTTATTTAAGTTATCTATGTGCCTTCGTACAATTGCAAACAGGTGTATTTCATTTTAATGCAAAACACATAATAAAAATTGATTTAAAATAGGTAAAGAGAGAAAGATTATACATTAGAGAAATATATAATATACATAAAAATAAATCAACAGTTACAATACCCTATATTTTTGTGGCATAAACTTTCTAACAACTCGTTCGATGGAAATCGAATAATTTAATATTATTTTTTAATATTATTTATAAAACAATAATTTCTAGGATAATAAATTATTAAATCGATTAACAACGCATCTGGTGAAACAGTTTTAAATGTTTTCATTAATGTATAATAATCACGACGTTATTATTTTAAAGCTCGTTCCGTTATAAAATGTTCAAATCGTTAACATTATACCAACAACGATTGCGTTTTGAATACAGTTGTCGAAAGAAACGTATAAACGAAATTATATTAAAATATCGCCAACACGTTTATAATTTCGTTTGTACAAATTACATACAATCTGGTAATCTGAGATTCGTATTATTGTCTTTTCGCCAAATCCCACGTTCTCAGGTGTGTACTTGCATCGAGTACACAACTGAAAACACGAATTTTTCCGAAATACACAATATTTACGGATGCTCTAACAAATTCATAATCTGAAATTTGTTTACAGTAATGTCACTGTCCTTATATAAAATATGTATTTCAAGATTAAAACAATTCACGAAGATTAAAACTTCATCTAAATAATATATATTTAATAAAATATATATATATATATATATATTTAAATGTTGCCCGCCGCGTTATATACGATTAAGAGGGTGGTTCCTCTATAATAAATATTCTTTGTGAATTCTCGTCAATTTTATGGCGAACGTATCGCTAAAATAAATATATTCGTTGTTGTTACAGATTATATAAACGGATGCAGACAATACAGTCACGTGAAATTATTAGTATTATTCTTTTTTAGCAAACAGAAAAAAATATATAGAAAATATAAAAAGGCTTTATTTGTTATGTGTGTGTGTGTGTGTGTGTGTGTGTGTGTGTGTGTGCGTTAAAGCCAATAATATTTTTCTTTGTATATTTTAAATTAAAATATTCTAACAACGTATTCGAAAAAATGTTTGGAATACAAATATTATTGTACTTAACATACATTTTTGTCAATATTTAAACATTTAAAATTATTTTTAGTCTTTTATTCGGTATGAAAAATGTTATCAATTGTAATGTTTAATGGTAACGAATGTTTTATAATACTATAATGTATTCATTTGTCGATAAAAATAATTTTAGTGCACTATACAAACAAGTATTATTATACGTGTACTAGTTTATTTAAACAATAAAAACGTTTACGATGTTTTCGGAAACCGTTGAAATTCAAAATAAACTACGTAAATTATATGAACATTGAGTGATAAAACTGTAATAAATGCGCGTAATAAATATATTAACTAAACCATTTTTTTAAAATTTACAAAATACGAAACATATATTTATGGATTTTAAATTTAATTTAATAAAATTTTATACTATAGTGACGAGCGCAGTCGTACAATAATATGGAGGGAATAAAATAATTCTAGTCGTGCGCGTTATTAAATATTTTATAATACGTGGGACGGCAAAACGGACAAAGATTAAAAAAAAACCTATTTTTTTTACCATACGACGACAGTTAAGTGATGATAGCGCGTAGTGATTAGACGAAAATTCCGGATTTTGTTTACACATTCATATTGTGTTCGCCCGAATAATCGTTATATGTATATATAGGCGCTGCAACGTTAGTCTATATGTTAGATATGAAAATCGTATTTAAACAGCCACGCGAGTGACAAGTATTCTACTAATATTCTAATTATTGTACAGTTCATGATGAGTAAAGACTCAAAAGCAAATATAAACCACTCGAACTCGATAATGCATATTATGCGTGTCGGTTTTTTATCGATGATCAAATTTATTATTATTATTATTATTGGGTCGATCTTGTTTCTGTAAATAAAATACATGTGAACACGTGGACGTTTTGTTCGTGTTTATTGTATGTTATATATTATATGAACATGTGTATTTTGTTTGAGGAATATTTTTCAGAAAAGGTCGCGCCCCAACTGTCGGAGTTTTGACCGTGAATAATTGTAAAAACACGTGGTCAAGTAAAATAGGCCTATATATCTTATATTTGATCGAAAAAACCGATTTTCCTATCCTGAAATTGAAATTTTTTCCCGTAATTTTTCATCATCGCTTTGTAAATGTCACGTATATCGTTTTTCGTTCTTTTAACAATGCACGTGCGCACTTATGAGGTTTTATAATTATGATTTAGTCAACGTCAAAGAAAAATACTCGAGAATATTTGCTGTATGACGAGCACACACACACACACACACACACATACACAATATATATACACGACTACAAGAGCAGGCAACCTTAAAAAAATCGTAAATATAATGTCGCTAACATTTTTATGTTACGGACTTTATATTTACATCTATTTTTATAGATAGATATCATATACGTTGGATTTATTTTGATTGTTGTTTTCTTCTTATTTATTACCTAACTTAATGCTACAAGTTGATTCGTATAAAACATTTCCATTTTAACTGTAAAAACGCAAAATATAAAATAGATTCATGTTCGAGAAGCGGTCAGGGTTAAACACACAGCTAATAGGCTAAACTTGACAAGCACAATATCGCGTTAAATAAATATCGACGCAGCGCGATATTCAGTACACTTATAAATATATTTTGTAGATAATGTTAATGCAGCGGAGTAATTAGGGCATTGCATGTGATATACTTGGAATGCCAAGTATTTTCGAGGCATCGCAAATGTATCGTTTAGGAAGACCGAAAACATTCTATTGAAATATCGTTTATTTAGTCTAAGAAGTTTAAAACTTATTTAAAGAATATGAGAACTGATCAATATATCAAGTTATACAACAAATCGACAAACGAAAAAGAATTAAAATTTCACTATAGTTCGATAATTATTGTTCAGATACGAACCGATTGAATAATAATATATGCGCTTTATCCGACAGTTTGCGGTCACGTAAACGTCGATAAACGTTGTAGTACACAATTTCTAAATTAATATAAAATTTATTAGTATAGTATTTAAAACATTACCCGTAATGCAGGTCCTATATTTACGTAAAATTTAATAATAACGTATACTTAATGATAAAACGTAGTATTAGACGCACATGTAAATAATAATTAAGTACGTGTAATTAATTTTTGCGATTTTCGTAATCGCGCTTCAATATTATGTTATATCGTTAAAGTACTCAATCCGTCGCCAGTATACGGCACGAATCAACGTAAAAAACGTATTCCGATTATAGGTTATGGCAAAAAAGTTACAACCCAATGGGATTAATCAATATAGTAACCGACGCGTAGTAAAATAGTGAAATTATAGATTTAAGTTTATTTTAAAATGACTGTCTCTATTATACAGCCTCGGAAGTGAATTCATTGCGGCGCGTGGCGTTTGAAAAACAGAAATGAACTATTACCCAATCTCCTTGAAGGACGAAAATCGATAGAACTGATTAAACAACAATTGGGTTAGTGGCATCGTTCCAGACCTTTTCGAACTATTAAATCAGATCATTTTAGAATTCCACCAAATCATTTTCCGTCAGTGTTCATTTTATAAACTGAAAACTGTGTATAGTCGATACCGTGAAAACACTAAAACGCTAATAAGTAATTGGTATATTTTATCTACAAGCGGACGCCACCAACCCATTATATTGTTTTCGAAATAAATTAATTACCGTACATAAGAAAACGGCACTTTAGTTTCAAAATCACAAACGGTTGAAATTTAAATAAACAATTGTGGCAAATTTATACATAATACGTGTTGGCAGATAAAATGGAGGAAAACAGTTATACAATGTAAAGTTATCTCAGCGTACTCCGATCCTCGCCGAATATATAACTTACGAATATTTTTTTAAAACTTATATATATATAATATCGTATATTAAATATGAAGTACCACAGAAAAAGTCGCCCATTTTGAATAGAAATAATAATACAACGACGTTATTTTCACATGTCAAATTTCACTCATCGACCCAACGACGGAAAAAAGAAGCCGCCAAAATACGTGTAACATATTATATTTTGTCCAGCAAACGAATAACGTCATTTACGGGCGTCAAAAAATAATAATAAAATAAAAAGGTCCGAATCGTACAATAATAATAATCAACTGGCAATAAAACACTCCACAGTAGACCGACGAAATCTAAACGTCAAAAATGCGAAGTCTACCCTGGCGACGCGGTGCACAGCACGGTACAATGCATGTATAATGTCGTCTTCGAATTCCGCGTAATATAAATCAATACGCGCAGTTGTAGGTATAATAACGACGTCGACACAACTTGTATAGCGATTACTCTGTTTTTGAAACGAGATTTGGTCACGTTACGTACGATGTGGGTGGCCGAGGGACACGAACACCAAGGACACGACGGTACCGAAAATAAAATTTATAATTATATATATATATATATAATCTCTAAGATATTCCGCGAAAACGTCGTTACGTACGGTAGCAGCGTACATAAGACTTGGATTTGAGTAGGGCGTTGTTTTTATTAAAGAATAATCACCCGAGCCCCAATGCAATAGATTAACCCGATAATTCTCGTTATTTTTCCAACACAAATCACGTAGTTAGTTCGAATAGGAATTGAAAAAGTTGTCGGGGGCCGGCGGTTGCACGAAAACTATTCGATAAACAAGTCTATCGAGTTTATTGTTGCCGTGAAAAAGTTCGCGCGTAGTTAGGTATTAAAAAATGTTCCCGGAATCTATAATTTCACGGTTGAAACTATAAGCCATATAGGTGCGTCCTACACTTATTACAATATCGAAAACAGGGCTGTAAGAAGATGGCGAACCAGATAACAGTAATCCGCGATCAACTACGTCCAACGTTCAGTGTCCAAATTCGGCATCAAACGCGAGCCTGTATTTGTTCTTATTTCGTGTAATACAGTCAATAATACCCTATACGGTTAAGTTTATACTAGTACCGACTACAAAATTCAAAATGTCCGAAGTTGGTTTATTAAGCAAACAAAATGCGGTAAACATTTTAACGATGACGAAGAAGTTGAGAAGCATTTTGAATTATTCAGAATCGCCCCGTACGCAATTAATACGCGTATATCCAGTCCAATAAATTAGTAGTACCAGCACGTTATGCTTGCTTATAATATCTTCGACGATTCAATGGCATCTATTTATTCAACGGGTACACATTTTCCTAATATACAAATCAAGGTAATCACGGATTTCATTGTGTATCTTAACGAAGCTTTTAAATTGTGGGATCAATAAGTGACGGTAATTGTTAACTTAGTAATTCAACATAATATACTTCTGCACAGCTTCCGTTAATTTCCGTCGACTTAATAATCCGATTTAACGAACTAATACGTAATTAGTGAATCGATTACATTTTTGAGCACCCAGGGCATATATATATATATATATATATTCAAACAAAGACGTAAAAATAGCCTTAAATTTTAGACGAGTAACTAGTTAACGAGTTAAAATTCAAAATTACGAAATTACCTAAAAAGCTTAAATTGTATTCAATACAGTAAATGTAACGATATTTTTCCAACTTTCGTGTTTTTTCGTCGTTTCTATCATGATAAAAACCACGCATATATAATATATTAGTATTATATACATACGTATTTTTATAGGCGGGTCAGGTTCGAGTATTATCCACGATTAACGGCAATAACACACTTTACCAATAGCACATTATTGTGTAGTCTTTTTACTTGATAACTTAAATAACTTTTTTTAATAATCCTGTCATTCCACGAAATTCCATTTTTCAAAAGCAATTTCGACTTAATCTTTTCTTTAAATTAACTTGACGTTAACTAGTTTAAAATAAAAAGTAACTTTCTCAGTCTCGTTTAAAAAGTACTTTTTATAATACCGGTTGTGTATAATATCATTGTTATATCTCGGTATGGCAATCAAGAGAAAATAACTCGATCAGCACAAAACATATAATGAAGTGGTTAAAGATTTTTCAAACGAAACATAAAAGGAAATGACTGCGGAACGAATTCTTGTATATTAGTATACAATAAACGATAAACTAATATATTCGTTGTATACATTTTTTTTAAAAAATCTTAAAGTTTACGGACATAAAGATATATATATATATAGTTTTTATTAATATCTGGAAAAACACTGTTTAAAAAAACCGAAAAAAGTAAGTGTATATTTAAGCGTGTATGTGTGCATATGTGCAAATATGAAACGTATAATTAAACATACTTTATTTGGGCTACGTGTTAAAATTGAAAAACCTATTTACGTTATACTATTTAATTACTGGCGAATAATACGAAACTGAGGTTTTATTTGAATTAACAAAAATAACGCAAAAGAGATGAAAGCGGAAAATATTTTGGTCGGTAAATAACATATATTGTACACATCATTGCGTATACACACACGTCACTATCGTAAGATGAATTTATGAGAATTATCAATTTCTATTAAAACGCGTTAAAACGAATACGAATAGATCAAATGCCGTTGCCCGAGTTTTCCGAAAAGAAATTATAAGTTATAAATTCGCCGAAGCGTGAATGAGCGTAAAGCATAAGTATATCTACGTATTAATATACATATTAATCGCGTATATAAATTACATCGCGTTGTACGTCAAATAAAATGTAAATAATTCGTCGTCTATTCCTCTCGAACACTTCTCGCACAACCTCGCATTATCTTATGACAGTATTATTCGTTAATGTATTTATACACGATGCCGGGTGTAGGCCATCAAATAAACCGAGATTAATAAAGATAAATTAGTGCCCGCAAAGTGCGCACTCGCCAGGAGAAATTCGCGTTTCTTTCAAATCGTTTAAAACGCGGTGTGAAGACCACGTGTATCGAACATAACATATGTACGGTACGTAATAATTTTACAAAATTAAACCTATAAACGAATTTCATTTTCTTATTTATTGACTTAAATTAACAATTATACAAAACATGACTTCTCGTAAAAACAACAGAGGAAATGTGCATTGTACCTTGAACGCTAACAAAATCGTTCTGTAAAACTTTAGAATAGAATAGGACTTCGACGAATGTAGAATTATATTTCCATTTCTTTCTTACAGTCTGTTCGAAAATTATTATCCGAACTTACATGTTTTAATATTTAATAAATATTCGGCGTAAACACCCACTGTTTTAACAAATAATTTAAGTTTCGAATAATAATATAACCTACGGGAAATAGACGTACTATTAGTATACAATATGAACTATGTACGCGATTAATTATTTTAATTTTTTAAATTCCATTACGCTTTATCGACTTATTATATTACTATATTTTATAGAAGAATGTGAACTGCGAAGGTGTAAATTAAAATAACATCGGTATTACGGACGAATAAGCATATTACATAGGATGAACGGGATTATTCAAATGCGAAATTAGAAAACTACACGGGTAATCAAAGTGCCGTCGATAAAAACAAGTAAATATTAATCATAAACGATTCATTTTATTAGATAACATATTATACGATGTATGGTAAGCATACACATCAAAGTGAATAGATGTCAAAAAAATTTTAAGTTGTAATCTATTCGTAAAAAATAATTACACGCGTGTAACGCGTAATGTGATTACAAAAGCACGTGTTTGCCATAGAAGTTCAATGTACGAAAATTGATTCTGAAGAGGACGTATGAAAACTTCAAACGTCGAAAAACATTTACGTCTAAATATACACACAAAACACACACACACACACACACACTGCTATATACTATACACATACTGCTATATTTATACAGTAAAACGGAAGGGGGAGGAAATTATATTATCGTTTTCTACCAAAATCGAAAAAACAAAATCGAAATGAAAGGTACCTTACGGATTATAAAAATAGAGAGCTTTTTATATTTAATACAAATATTATTTTTTATTTATCCAAAAAAATCAATTTCACCAATGATAAAATATTATTTCGTAAACCTTAATATAATTTACTTAATATAATTACTTCTTTTAAAAATGAAATCCGTTTCAACATAAAATATGACGAAATATGTCATTTCAAGACTTTAAAATTACTTTAACACTTAATTATTACCAAATATATTTCGATATTAAACAATTCAAATAAATATCCTTATTTTATAATTATATTGAGTTGTTGCGAGTAAGTAGATATCACCAGTTGTAATAAGTGTTTGTACAAGCTATTATAGGCGGTTAAGGATCATAAATTATTTCGTGACTAATCGAATAATATGAAAATTAATGTTTTATTAGATCTGACGAAGAAGTGAATCGGTACACATTAGGGAAAAAGAAAATAAGTTTTTTATAAATTTTGAGAAAAGTACGATTTAGGCGAAAACAAGCCGAGTCCGCTAAATTAAAAAAAAACAAAAACTAGACTTTCAACATTGTAAGTGTACAATGACAAAAAAGAGACAAGTGTGTCTTCTTTTAGAAAAATTCGCTAGTTATAACAGCGTCTAGGGGTACATAGAACATTAAGTATAAAATAAAAATACGTTAAACGTTCGGCCAAAGACGAACACGCGTACTGTATGTATACACCGTACACCGTTGCAGATATAAATGACAATCACGTTAAATTGGCATATTGAAGATGTAATATTGTCTAAAAAACAAAACCTCCCAAAACATCAAAATAAATACATTATCGTGTTTACAGGAACTTGGGAGACTATCAATCAATAAGATATTCGACAAGGAAATCGACGTTTTTTATTCAAGTATAAGCCTCGCTACGCGCGGGCCAACGTCATAAATACAGTACCGTCGCAAGGTAAACACGTCTTTCGAGATACGTGTTTTATATGGGATATTATATAACGTGTATAGGTCATCGGTCATAGAGCGTTAAATTCGAACGAATTATAATTTTTTTCCGGAATGTCGCCCACCGCGGTAATAAGTCAACATACACAGTATCACGATATAATATGGGCTAAATAGACTACTACACTTAATTAGTCAACGTGTGTTTTGTACATAGGATGATAAATTAAGAAGAAATACGTACACCCATTATCCAACATTATATTATATGGTTGTTTATTATATATGTTTATTAAATAAACTTTCGAAGGCTATTTATATATTATAAATAAATGTGTGTGTGTGTGTGTGTGTGTGTGTGTGTGTGTGTGTGTGTGTGTGTGTGTGTGTGTGTGTGTGTGTGTGTGTGTGTGTGTGTGTGTGTGTGTACTATAGAGAGGTATAGAGGTACACGATTAATTGTACACATAATTGAGTACAAGAGCAAATTGATTACATGTGTTTAAAACGCCCGAGAAAACGTGGAAATAAAAATAACAAATAAATCGTTAACACGTAGGTGAAACAACTACAACGCACTGTTGGATGTAATCGAAATTGTCGATTACCGCCCATTTTTTATTTCGGAAAACAAACGACAATTCGCAGGCTAGATAGAGTAGTAAAATGTACATTGATAATGTATATAGGATGCATTCGACGAATGTAATAACGTTTATTTAATTCGATATTAATTACTCATATATATAATAATCATTTCGCGTTACGATTATTGTTGTTTTTTAATTATTTTTGTTTACAACTTGAAATAATAAAATTAAAATTAAACTTGTTCGAAAACGCCAAAAAGAGCCATTTTACAAATCTATCCAATACAGAAGAATGTCGGTGCTTTTTATTAAACATTTTTGTATTTCAAAGACGAATGTTTAATACGAAATTAGACGTATATTTTTAATAAACGTTATTTATCATTAACTACTAAAACTATTTTTCAAATAGAAGGATTATCTTATCTTAAGTTATTTACAAATTTAAAGTAACAATACAAAACGAAAACCTCTAATTAATCCACTTTTTTCTTATTCGGCAACAATGGGTGTTATGTTTAAACACCGCGTCCTCAAGATAAAACTACACCGTCTCATTCAACCAATCGACATCTATAGCACTAGCAACAAGTTTTCGAAATTGGAATTTCGAAAAATTTCAAGAAAATAATAAAATGGATTTTGTTTAGAATTGATTTTTCGAATACTACTATCCAATTTAAAGTAATAAGAGAACTCTTATAATAACCCGATCGATTCATCCGTTCGAATCGACACCGTCAGCACCTTTTATTCATATTTTATTTGTACGATTGGATTTTTTATAATTGAAAATATAATTATACTCTGAAGCTATAAGCTAAAAGTAACTACTATCCATCGCACAAAAATCTTTTTACAAATCCATTGATCACTGCAAGCTTTACAATGACGTAAAATAATTTCTTTGAATAGAAAATATTGAAGAAAATACGTACTTTATAGAGGAGTTATTACTCAAAGTTTTCGTCAACCGAACGGTGAAAAACTACAAAACTTGGTTAAAATGTCGATACACACAAAACTGGATTTGACTCTTGTCGTAATTCGAAAAATTAAAACCCGAATAACTTAGAAATTTCCAGTCTTGCTTTATAACTACAGTTCACGCTTTTAAGAATTTAAACTTGAAAATTAAATACACGCTTAATAATAATATATTTATTAAAAAACACATTTATGTATTTAAATACTCTATTCGTGGTCAATTAATATTATTTTATTTCGAAAAACGTAAAACTCTTAACAACAACGCGATCCTAATACAATAAATAATATACATAATATAATTGTAAATTATGATCGAATCGATTGTGTATACCAAATAAAGAAAAACAACCTCGAAACAAACGACCTTATATGTATGTATATTTTTATGTGCAATCCTATTACATTTGTATGTATGTATATATATTTAGTGTATAGTCATTGAAAGAGGAAAATAAGCAAAAAAGATTATTCGTCGCACGCGTAAGCTAATTCTGTCGGAAACTCGGATGTCATAACTTTGAAAGTTTATAAAAGTAAAAAACCAAAACTACTTTGTTTCGTCGTCAACAAAGGAACAAAATGGACGACGTTTTCCGATAACGGTAAATCGATTTCAAATTAATTCCGAAATGTACCGAAAACTTTAAATGCGTTCGTAACCTTCCGTTACACGACATTATTATAGAGTGTTCTGTCGACGCACGAACATACACGTTTAAAGGTGATACAACACCGCTGGCGCGGTTTATTGTTAAGTACAAATACGTCGTACACCATTACGACAACCGTAAAACTAGCCTGGCGAAAAGCCCGATATTGATATATCACAATTCATAATGAGTGTTCAATGACAATAATACTTCAATGGTATTATTATAACCGTTTCTATTACATAACAATCATAGTACAATAAATAATTCAACAATTGAAACCCTATTTCGCTTCGCTAGTATTCTATAGAAAATTAAAGGAACGACAAAATGAACGTAATATTACACACTCTAATTATACACGTTACGCGAAAGTCCTAATTGTTTTTCACAGATAATTACGCGATTAGGTCATTATTCTCTGACAACGGTGCTTATTTTATAATACCGACTAAAAAATTATAGACATTTATATGTATACCACGGTTATTAATAGCCATTAATAACAGCTGCTGTTGGGCAAGCGTGTTAACAACTATTGTGACTATTAAGTAATCGTGTGCGTGTATATATATATATATATATATATATATATGTGTGTGTGTGTGTGTGTGTTTGTATGTGTGTATATACGTAGGGGTCACTGGCGGGACGAGACAACAAAGATTTACGAATAACATTTCTCTCGGCGAACGGGCGCGCGATAGTTTTCTATCTCTCGTAAAAAAAAACGGTCACGTTCGGCGCGACATTTTTTTTTCACATCGCCGGTGTATTCTCGTTTTTAGACAGACGCACCGGTGGTATTTTGTACGGTCCGTCCACCATTATTATTTTGTCGTTATCGATCACCTACGACGTTTAATCTTTTTCAATTTCGTTACGTACGATGTACGTCCGTAATATGCGAGCGCGCGATTTCGCCGCTGATTATTCGGCCGACGACGCGCGAGCGTATTACGCGACCGCCGCCGAATTATTCGTTACCGTTTGTGGCGCGCGCTCTGTATATACTCCGGTACACGGCCACGAGCGTAGTGGTACATACCGCACACGCCGCGCTCTCGGCAGCGACAGCGGTACGCGGAGACTCCACGGACGTATTATAAAACGAGCGGGACGCGACGACCGTAGCGGTTCACCACGGTTGTCGTATAACATAAAACGTGTGCGCGTGTGTGTGTATGTATATATATATATGTATCGCGTCGCGGACGGCGAGACACTCATCCAATACACGCACGGGAGGTGGAAAAGTTTTTAGGAACCCACCCACCGAGCACCAAACCAACCGACTGCACGCGATGTCATTCATCGCGTTTTGCATTTATTACGTTATATTAACGACGGCAGGCGCGCGTGTATTGCGATCGGATACTGGGGAATTCGGTACGGTCGTTGTTTTGCGTGTGATCGACCTGTAGATATTCCTGTAAACACATCGGCGTATATCGGTTTTCGTTATTGAGCGCCAGCGTGATCTATCGCAAGAAAATTGAACGTAAACGACGAAATATGGCTTAACTGTGGTTATTATAACCTGTTGAACTGCTCGAGTTATTACGTTTTTTCTACGAGCCAATAAAAATAAGGATCGATTTCTTTTGCCATATTTCGGATTTTATCGGAAGGTTTCGACTTTTAACCGTTTTTGACGAACGTCCGTATTAAACTATTATCGTTAAACATTTCAATTAACCCGTCGTTGCGGCAAGAACCAGTAATTGGCGACATCGACACGCGGTTGGTTTTAATATTTGCATACACGTTGCAGTTTAATTACGTAGACGAAACATTATTCCGCGTATTTATCGGCGAAAATAAATCGCGATCGAAATTCGTGCGTGAGGTTAAGTATTCGATGCGCAAACATATAATGCAATTTGGTCGGTGTCATCAGTGTAAAAATATCGACGATCAAACAATCCAATAACAAAATTAAAAAATAATAACTATAGCGAATTGCTGCTACTGTAAATGTCTGATCGAGTGTATTGTTACTTGAACAGATGTTTTAGATTTCTATTATATAAATTCGAATTTAATTTCTTGAAACCAACGATAATTAGATTGTACACGAAAAACGATTCCCTGTAACCTTAGTAGATATAGTCATTTATTATAATTAATAGATTTAGGGTAAATATTGTTAAAATATTATGAATGCGCCTAAGCTAGTATTACTTTTTCAACTCCCATTTTGTTAAATACAAACATTGGTTGTATCCAAACGGATATGTGTCAATTACACAGATTTTTAGTTTTTAATGCGGTGTTTTGCGTTTAGAAAACTACTGGGAAAATCGAAACATGTATCGAGCAATTTATTAATTTGGATTAATTTGATACCAAAAAATAACGCGTACAGCAATAGGAAAATCTTATTTATATACATATAAAGTAAGAATTATTACATACGTTACGACAGTGTAATATTTTTAATATTAAATTTAATAAGAAACATTTAGTTATCCTCAAACATCATTCAGATGTTTGCTAAACTATAACACAGTACGATTACGATACAGTCGGCTCTAGATTATAATACCCCGAAAAAATATTATTTAAATTATTTTAAACCTAGAAATTATAACATTATTATTATATGTGTCTATCAATAAAATAGTTATTAAACGTAATTTAACGACTTTTTCATTTACTGTAATTACTTTCACTTTATGGGGAAATTTAATACGCGTTAAGTAAACACTTTTAAAGGCGTTTCATAGTTGTTTTGACGATTTGTACTTTTTCTTTAATTTCATTCAAAACATAATTTCTTTTTCCTTGTATTACTACCAAGTCTCAGTCGTGGCTATGATTACTACATTTAAAAACATTCAATACTTCATGATTAGTTGTAAGATACTGAGGCAATTAAAGGTTTTCCTTTGTGTACAGGGCCGTTTAATATTATTTTTAGTCAATAATTTTTATAATGCACAAATCTTTTCTATTGGTTTTAAAATCTTCCACTTTAGCTTCACAAATAATTCTAATGTATATAGTAAAATTCGTAAATTATTAAAAGAAAAACGAGATAAACCTTTTAAAATGTATATTATACATTTATTCACCACGGAAAATTGAATATAATAAATATACATAATACGTTGATAATAATAAATATTATTAATTAGCTGGAGGATTAGCTCAAGTCTCATAACTTGAATTTTATTCTTATCCCTTGAAAGTTCCTATACATTTCATGCAATATTTTATTCCATAAATCGAATGTAAAAATAATTATACTTAGATCATAGTCAGTAATAACAGGTATATTAACATTTTTTATCATTAGAACCGGTTTATAAATATAAATGTACATTTATAAAAAATACAACTGTACTGTAAAACAATCAACAGTTGCCGTTCTATCTACGTTATGTAGTGTATTATTCGTTTATAAGTAATATATATGTATATAATTAGTATATAATAGTTATATTTCGTACAGTAACATGTCAATGTTAATAAACACGTCAATGTACCAATCAGATACAATTTGCTATCGAAACGTAACGCATATTAAAATTATCACATCACTTTTACATGAAAAACTATTTGCGAATAAAAAAAGAAAACGAAAAGATAATACGTCATTGTAAAACCAATACATTATTTGCTTCAATCAGAATTTAATATTGTTACTAAATAATAAATACAATTAAAATTGTATACAATTGTTAATTACGAAAACACTAAATTATTAAAATTCATTATATTTATAATTTTTTAATGAAAAGTTTCATCATTTTTTTACGGGAATCGCCACCTTGATAATACATAAAAACCATCACATGGGGATATTTTTGTCATAATTAAACGATTAACAGCAAAGGTATTAAACAGATTTTATTAACGTCTTCAAATTATATACATTTTATAGACCATTTTTAAAATTATGTATAGATTAATTATAATACTTATTAATTAAAGGAATCTTTTTTTGTTTCATTAAAAGAAACAATAATATCCGTATCATTATTACAATAATAATTATATATTTGATAGATTTAGATAGTGATTTTAATTTCCTTTATTAGACGAATCATTTAATTATTGAGCTTGAACTTTCTAATAAAAAGTCTCCGCGAAAGTAAATTATCAATATGAGCTACAACAGAGGTTTTTAAATAAAGGATGTTTCTTCAATGTGGAATTTAGATACTACAGAGAGAGAATGCATTAGGCTATAATATATTACAATGCCTAATTATAAAGCATACTATATTTAAGTTTAAAATACGAGAGAGGAAATGATGCTTTAACTAAGGATAAAAAAAATTCGTAAGGTATAAAGGTTGAAAATCACTGTACTGAAGTATATTTCTCCATATGGCTGTGTCTTAAATATAAACGCTTATTAATCGGAAAATATTCGTAGCATTTTAAAAATTAACTCGTGCGAATTCTTATAAAAATATATTCTTTACAACTTTTTAACTAAAATCATATAATGCGTTTATAATTAAGGAGTTTTATGTTAATATAGAAATCAAATTTATGAATTAATATAGAATGATATGGATGTATTAAAAACTTCAAAAAATTTATATATCCTGGCCTATCATACAAAATGACTGTGATTAATGCATATATAAATTTAAAATATAATAAATAAATATAAATAGAGGACTATTTGTTATCGATATAGAATTCCATATATAGACATCGATCGGTGTTACTACGCAAAATATATACTATATTTTGCGTAGTAACACCTTTAATTTGTACATAGTTTCAACTTTTCACTTTTGATAAAACATTCAAATATAAAACAATATTAAGATAAAACAGTATTGTAATTGACTAGTTTTCTAGTGGTACCAATTTATTATATTCGTGTATAATTTAATTTGGAATCGTGTTATTATATTAAAAGGACGCCGCAGGTGTATATATTGTCATCATTAAATTAAAAATTTATAGTAAAATGACACTACGCGGTTCTTAAATTATAGCAGTTGAACTAAATTTAAAGTTGTGAATCGCTAAATGAATGAAGAACATAATATGTGTTCTCTCCCTGATTTTTTTCGATATTATACCTTTAAGATTATACACATCGATTCAATATACGTATATATTAATTTTAAAATTTTTTTTGTTTAACTTTTAAATATAATTAATACAGCTCAACAATTATTACTAAAAACAAAACAAAAGTGAATACAATAAAAAACGAAATTATCTACAATAAAATGAAGTACCCAGCAGCCTTAATAAAATTAAAATTATAATATCGAAAAATTCGACGATAGAACACAGATTATAGTTCGTACTTAAATTTAGTATTTTAGTATACGCTATTTAATCAATTTAAATTCAACCTAAATGCTATAGTTTAAGACAACCTATAGCGATAACTCAATGCCGAATTAAATAAAAACGATTAGTGGAGATTTTTATTTTTAAGCTGCCCGAATATAATATATAATCATGCCGGTCCGAAAATCGAAAAAGTAGAGTGATTTATTACATACAATACAAATTTCCTTGGTCAAATGATCTTGTGATACAACTAGTTTCATAATAAATTAAATATCGACCGATACATCAGTAAAAATATATAAATGAAGATTACACACACGTTACATATAGATATATCAAACTAGATAGAATTACAGACGAGACATAATGATGTATAATTTACATACAAAAATACAACTAATAACTATATACGAGGCATATTATAGGCATTTGATAAATTAAATGTTAAAAATATTTTCTTTCTTTACTTTTTTACATAAATTACAAAGATACATATTTTAGAATATAAAGGCACATATATTTATATCCAAAATATTCTTTAAATGCATTATTGAATGTGTTATATACATTACCTAAGTAAAATGATTCATCTATAATGGAAAAAAGTACTACGATTTACATTAGTAGGGCCCGGATTTATAAATGCATTTCCATATATTTCTAGATGATCTTATTGTATGTCGCGTATGCTCAATATAATTGCGTAAAATATGTTTAAGTTAAAATAATTATATGTTGTAACAAATATACAATGTTCTTTTATATTATTTAGTTTTCAAAATGTAGTATTTCGTTTTCAAGGCATATTTTAGTATTTTCGTTTTGTCATAACATTTTGATAAATATATTTAAGTAAATTTCGAGAAAAATATACAAATAGTATAGCACCAAGTTTAGACGCCTGCAGCTTTATACCTTTACTAGAAGAAAAATTTAGTGAAAGTATCGTATAGTAATAATTTATTTATACATTTCCTAATTACATTGTTTAACTTTTAATGTATCACCTCTAATAATGACAAATTAATATGACATTAATTATATATAAATGTATTTTTATATAAGAACTTTTTGAAAACATTTATAAGATATATTAATTTTTTCGAATATGTTTAATGATTTATTTTATAGTATTTTAATGTATATTAAATCTGAACCCTAATCTTAGATAGAACCAAATCATACTAAGAATGTTATTATTTATTTATTTGTATATGGCATATTATTTAGAATGTACATTTGCGTAATTTTGTTACTATTGGTATAGTTATATCATTTTGTTATTTTATGCAAATAATGTTCTTTGGGAGCTTTATAACTAATTTGTCTAATTTACCTTAACTAGAAGTTTGTGTATAGTAACCGCAATATTTGGGGTATTTATCTAACTGACAACATGGTAAAATTATGCTAATCAACAACTAATTGTTACGAAAAAATCAGAGTAATTTAAAAAATCTTAGTGATAACAAGTATTTAATGTATACGAAAAAACATTTTTATGTTGTTACCGTTTACTCAAAAAAAAGGAATTATAATTGGTAAAATTATTTAAAGGTTTAAATATAATCATCATTCGTCAATGAATTTTGAAAATATTTCGTTTTAACAATACATTAGGGAAAATATATATTTACAATTCTGTTTTCAATTATTTAATATAAAAACTTTATATATATATACACAATATGAACTTGCATTTGTTTCCATTATTAGGAAGATATTTCAAAGATGAACCAAACTAGTCTTTATTATTTTTTTTTTAATCAATTTACGTCAACTATGTAGTGATTTTTTTACAAAACCGACCAAAATGTTTGTATTGATTATAGTTGTAATATTTTTTTTATTGTGAGGGGAGGCAACAAATGACTTCCCATGTTGTGCCGAGATATTGTTGTAAAATTCAACGTTAAAAGTTTCTTTGGTTTAGTACGAAATGAATTATGTTTTATTTATTACTTATTTAGTTTTTTACAAAAAGTAATATGTTGTTATTTTAAAAATTATTATTTTTAGTTATTTTTTATTTTATGTGATATATTTTATAGTGAATCCTACTATCCCATATAACCGATATATTGTACTGACATTATTGTCTAATAGTATAAAAAACATTTCATATATAAACTATGCGTGTATAGCGACAAAATTAAATAAACTAGATTTTGTATTATTAAACTGAAATACTCAAAAAATGATAATGAAATACATTTTATTTACAAAATATTTTTAAATTTAATTTAATTTTAATTTTATATTAAAATAATTTTTAAATTGGAAAAAAATCTATAACCAAATAATGAAAAACATACGTATATCATCATCATCATCATCATCATCCTCGCCTTATTCCCATCTATTTGGGGTCGGCCACCTTAGTCTTAAACCTCCATTTGCCCCGATCTCCCACATCCTCGACGCAC
>JAIPRN010001709.1:0-40603 GCA_025469175.1 Geopemphigus sp. TES_GeoC_2020
TTATGGATAAAATGAGGGAGAATAGACTTAGATGGTTTGGTCATGTTATGAGGAGAGAAGATTCGAAAGCAGTAAGAACAGTTATGGAATTGGGTGTGGAAGGAAGAAGAGGAAGGAGAAGACCAAAGAAGAAGTGGTTGAATACGACTGAAGAGGATATGAGGACTGTTGGTGTGTGCGAGATGTGGGAGATCGGGCCAAATGGACGAAAGTGGCCGACCCCAAATAGATGGGATAAAAGCGAGGGAGATGATGATGATATATATATATATATACACACGAGGCGTGATCAAAATCGTGCGTACACACATAAATTTTTAGCCACCTTCGAAATATTCACCGTCTGTCCGTTAATCACTTAGCTTGCTCCAATTTTTTTGAAACAATACCGGAGAAGTCTTCGGAACTTTAAAGTTGTTCGTGTTGATTCGTTTGTTTCTATCGATGTCGATTTTAATTTTTGGAAACAAAAAGAATCACACGGAGCAGGAGAATAAGGAGGGTGTATGGAAATCGCAATTTGTTTTTATCGGCAAGAAACTAGCGAATCGACGAGGCGGAACGATCTTGGTTCGCCAAGATCCGTTAGAAATATCGCATTCGCTTGAACCGTTCCCTTATTGCCGTTCGTCGACCTGATCGAATTATTTATCTAATAAACGAGTTGTGTAATGCGTCGTTAAACCGAAATATTCGCTCGTGATTCGAACCACTTAAATGGACGTTCATCTTTACTTTTATTCGTACGATAAGATATATTTATTTTTAGTTGGGATATAATTTTAGTCCTCCGATAGTTTTTGATCACACCTCGTACGCGTAGCGCGATTGTATAATATTTCGTTTCATAGACATGTAAACGAAAAATTACGGTATTTCGAAGTTACTAACCGTACGCGCGCGCGGTTATATCGTAAAAAGAAATAAACGTTCCCAAACAATCAGTGTCGATCGTTTGGATCGGTCTGCCCGTAACGTACGTTAATACATTTGGATGTTTTTCAGCGATAAAAACCGTATCCGTTACGTAATGTGATTTTCGCTTGCTTACAGTAATCTCCAGGCCCGGCAAACCTTTTCCCTGTACTTGACTTACGTTTCCGCCTTGCTAAAAAAATGCGCTTTGGAGGATAACTACGACCATACGTCTAGCGACCTTGTTTTGATGTTTTTGATAAAAGCTTCGAAAAACCTTAGTATCCCTTTAGATATCGAGGTTAGTCGAACATTACGTAGAACTAATATTCGTTCGAATTACGCGAGCCCGTTTTGAATTCGTACTTAAATAACGTTTGCTCCATGACCGTCTGTATGGGGCCAACGCGATTGAACACGACGGGCCGGTTTAACCTAACCGACGTGGCCGGTTACGTTTTACCACCTGTACGCCGATCGACTTGAGTCCGTTTTCGCGTTGAAATCTCTCTCTCTCTCTCTCTTTTATTCGCTTTTTCTCTATTCGACGTAGTGTGTACACGTAAAACGTGAACAAAAAGTACGACGCGAAATTCGAATGTAAACGCGCGCTCCTCTCGCGTATTATTAATATACCGGGTGCCGTGTATTTCTAGGTTCCTAAGTCCACGTTGTCGACGAATAAAAAAGCGATGGAGATATTCGGACTGTTGGAAGGTTTTCTACTGAAATACAACTACGACACTGTCCTGTATTCGGCCAGAGATAAACCGCAAAATTGTTTACCGCATAAATTGTTCGATTTGTTCCTTTCGCTCGCCAGGTAACTCGATTCGCGTTACGTTTGACCGCGACATTCTAGACCGACCCCGGTGTCGTTTCAACGTTATCGTCGCCGCTAACGTTCCGTTTACCGCCATGGGCCGGCGGTATTCGTTATTTGTCAGCCCCGGGAAGGGGACGCGCCAACGAGAATCGGCGACGAACCGAATAATAATCGTTTTAGCCGGCGGCGGTTTTCGCCCGTTTACTCGAACCCGTCCTGAACACGAATAATCGTCCGTCGGCCGTATATTTGTGTACGTGTACTGTTCGCAGGAAAGAAGACATCGAAGAAGTAATCGGATACTCGAAACACGATTGTTTGTCGTCCGCCATGCATCCGGTGAACGACGATAGCAAACGGTCGGAATCGAAAGTTTGGAAATAACGCGGTCTTCTTAGATTGTGTGTCGCACCGCCGCCACCACCACCATCGTCGTGTTTCGACCGTCGTCACGCTTAGTCTTTTTCTCTAATCATAATTATTGTACACTTTAGCGTTAAGTTTTTTCCGTTTTCATGTTCGTCGATAGCTTTTCCACTCACCGCCGCTCTTATCCGTTCTGTTTCGTTCGTAGTGTTTATTCGTTTTTGTGTAGTAAAAACGCGTCGTACGGTTAGGTGAGGGTTAGACGCGGCTGGTTAGGGTTAGGTTCGCGCGGTCGGCGAATGTAGTCGGGCGGTAAATCGTAACGGGCGCGGGTCGCGGACGAAAAACGCCGAAACGTGTCCGATAACCCGGAAATAGTCGACAACATCAATATCCCGCGGCGGGATTGACAAACGCGTTCGCGACAGCGGTAAGCGCCGAAGTGCGAATCCGTGGACGCCGGCTATTCTCCGTCCATATCCGACGTACCCGTTATTCCAACGGTACGTAACAAAGTAACCGTCCGTGCCCGTAATCGGTGTCAAATGTTCGCCGCATTCCCGTTAGCCACGGAGCGTTCGGGATTTTTTACTCTCGGTTACTTTTGCCGACCGTGTCCCCGACGTTCTAATCAGGCGTGTTCAATGGCACACTGCCGGCCTCTTTGATCACTTTCCAAAGCACATCGTAGCCCGCCTACGTACAAACATATAAATACAGATATATAGCGTGCGCGCGCGCGTCTATAACGAATTGCCGCGTTCGAATTCCGTCGGTACGACAGGAAATACGAAATCGACGAATTTCCACGTATGTCGCGGTTAAATAAACGGACGTATTGATTGGAGGACGGCCAAACGGTGAGAGCTCGCGGTTTCGTTTCGAACGGTTTTTTTTTCGTTTTTAAGACGCGCGTTTTGTACGATTTTGTATTTTACGATTATTCCGGCTTAAATAATTAGCGCTGATCGCTACGGCAAACCAACTTTTAGGTGTCCTCCCACCACTATACGACACTTCGTCGATTCCACGGCCGTTAGTTGAATTACACGATTGCAATTCGCCCGCAACATTGAACCGTGCCGGCGAATAAGTACGTTTTATTTCGTTTCGCGGCCGTGTACGGTACAAAACGCGCCGCACGTCAATAATAAAACCCAAAAAATTGGCCGACTAGTTCGTACAAAATACGAAATTTACGAAACTAGGTTTTAACGATAACTCTCACCCCGTACCTAATGTCTGTTTACAATTCACGAACCCCCGCACTTTGTACGTAACGTTCGCGTGTTCGATCGATTGGGTCGTATTTTTCGCCAATCGATTTCCGTGTATACTCGTTAAGTGGTTTAGACGAGATTTTCATTTTTTCGAAAAGACCCGGTTACGATTTTCGACCCTGACCTCGTCGTCGTTTCGTTTCAACAAACGTTGCCGGTTGGGAGGTTTCTCGATCGTCGAAATTTCTAATTAACGCATATATACCGCACGCCCGTTCCGCTGTTCGTCGACGAACTTGGTTCGTAAGCGCGCAAATTCATTCGCCGGATGGATGTTCGCGTGACGCGCCTCTGGCAACTTCAAGAAAAATTCCCCGTAGCTCCTTGTTTACCACCGAGATGCGCGTTGTCCCCGACGAGAGCAAATTTTTTCTCGGACGGTCGTAACGTAATTTGAACGGAATATCGTCGTCGTACTCGGGTCGCTTCCAGGTGTCGGCGCGAACCGAATCCATCCCAACAACCCTTCGGACGTTATAAACCGCGCCAAGCCTTCCGGGAGGCGTGTGTCGATCGTTTTTCCAGACGACTGTACGTCGACGGCCGCCAAAAGTCAAAATGTTCAAAACGCGTACCCGCGCGTCTATTTAAAACAGTTGCCAAAATATTTTCAACGTTCCTACGAAATATACGTTCTCGTGCCTATTCCCTAAATGGTAATTGAATCGCGCCGAAGCGTACGTTTGCCAAAATAATTATTTTACGACGAAAAACACGGCGTATGGTTGTTTTATTTTTGTACCACGATCGTGCGCCGTATTATCACAACGTTGTTGTGTTTCGACCGTCGAATCGAAATTCTACGCGCTTATTTTTCGCCGTTTACTGGGATGGGGGAGGACAGGGGTTTGTTCGAAACCACGTATACTCTTTACGAAAGTTGTCGCGGTTTTTCGTGTACCGCGTTCTCTCCATCCGTCTTCTATAAGCGTTTCTAAGCGTACCTACTAACCCACTATTTTTTAATATCTTTCCTACTTTTCGCTAATTCGACTTTGTCGGTGTATTCGACGATTCGTTATTACCGTGGCTGTCGAATTTGACGCATTTATCGACCTTTTCCTGTTTTTTTTTCTATTTCTATTCCTTTATGTCGTACGAAAATTAAGTAGATACGGGTACTTGGGTACTTTCGAACGAATAAACGTTCTACATAAATATATATTAATACGTAAGTTATATACATTAAGTATTGTGATAAAAATGTTAACGTATTAGTCACTAATTTTACTCGAAAATATACGCGTTTTAATTCACCAAACGGCGTTTACTGTTGTTTCGTCGGATCGCCGCTATTGAACGAACGTGTTTTCGTAAGAGTTGACCGGGAAAGTTGCCGAAACACTTTATTTAAACGCCCATCGGCTTACTAATTTTTGTGGATGGGACGAAAGGCGAATAATAAATAACTTACGTCGATATACGAATAATTCGCTATATATATATATATATAATAGATATTAATATAAAATAGACAGGCGCTCAAATACGATATTAATAAATAACTAACGACTTGGAATAACGTATATATATAATAACGTAGATTTTTACGATTTCCTAAATTCATACGTAAAATTCCTGGTGAATCACATAATTATTTAATTAAACCTAATAATTTATTTATTTAATTAAACAAGCGACACCGGTCGCTACCTATGTTGGCTTATATTCCCTAGTTGAGCGTAGACATGACGCACGTATTAAATTCATTACTGGGTTATTAAATAATAAAATTGATTCTCCCGTCCTTCTTTCATTACTCTGTTTCAGGGTGCCACCCCGTTTCACTCGATCTACTGCACCTTTCTATGTTCCTAATACTAACCACCAATTATATGACCAATGAACCTTTAATAAGATTTAGTATTTAGTTTGATTATTTACGTACTGTTTGTGATTAATGTTTAAGAATGTGTAGGTTACGAATCGTATATTGTTTTTCGTGTGAAAATTTGCCCGTCAAATTAATAAATAAATATATATATATAAAGACGAATAAAACCAAACGGAACACGATCTGCGCACAAACTAATCGTTTGAAACTTGGTCGACGTAATAACGCGATAGTACGTAGAAACACAGTGGTACCGCGACGACAACGATTCGTGAACTACCCAAATACTCGCCAACAAATACAATTTTCGTGATCAACGACGACGGCGCAACAGACACACCGAGAACATACAACGTCTTCTACTGGGTATCTGGAACCACACCGACTCAGGCAGAACGCCGAACGACGACGGTAATCGCCACCGGACTATTCCGCGTGTATTGTTTTTGTCTATAATAATCGGACTTGTTATCGTCCATTTTGCGCAACCGATATATTATGACGTATTGTACACGTCGTCCGTCGTGCCTTTACGTTTTGACGAAAATTCCGTACACCGACTGGTCGAGTATAATCCGTAGCCAACAATACCGATCTACTTTCGCGAACAAGTCGTTCGCCGTTGGGATGCCGCAACCCGATGAGTTGGTCGAATTTGCTTTAAATTATCGACACGCGTGACGATCAATCGTTCGTTTTCTAATTAGAGGCCGCGTTGTTTTTTTTCCCACTTTAAATATTTATTTCCACAATCCGTCACGTACTTGAACAATAAGCGTAAAGGGCGGAAGATTTTTGTGACGAGAATGACGGAATATAGAAACATTCCAGCGAAGTAGTAAAATCATAATCGCGATTAATATACGGTACGTTTACAATTTCGGTGATTAAAATATCGGGTAAGTAGCGTGACATCACCGCCGTTTTAGGCTGTTTTGGTGATTACCGGGAACGTTGGCGGGCCCGGGACGTTTTGTTCGAGGGATTCGCGTGGTTTTGTAGATTTCCGGCGAATCGTTTGTAGAAGGATTTCGCTACATCTTGTACAAGGACAAGATCATTATATAACGATTGGTTCGGAATATATATGACGGCATAGCGACTCGCTGGACCAACTGCCTTCAAGCATTCCGGCCAGTAAGTGTAATGCCAATAAAGTCGAAATACAAAAAAAAAGGGCGCTTCTGTTATGGCACGATCGTCCGCGCGTACACGTATTTTACGTTAAATTGTGTGCGAAAAAGGCGTTGGTCTAGCGATCGTGGACAATTACGTACGCAGGTGTCCAACCAAGTGTCGAAAACGATACGAAGTAATTCTTCCGGACTTCGGTTCTGAGCGGCGAAGGACGCGAGTATCGATCGTAAAAGTATGGATCTAGTGGCGTACACTAACAGGGGAGGAAGTTTGAGGATAAAACTGCCCCCCCCGGGAAAATTTTTAGGAAAAATTAATTTCTTACGAGACGCGTATTTGTTGTCGATTATATCGAAAAACTAAAATATTTTTGAACTTCGATACACGTTATAATATAACGTGTTCGTTAAAAACGAATAACCTATTAAAGTTTACAACGTATCTTGTTTCGTTCGGGTCGTCCGATTTTTTTATTAAAAAATTACCCCCCCCCCCGAAATTCAGGTCTAAGTACGTCACTGGTGTGGATCGGGTACGATTAGACGCCGTACGGTAATAAACCGTGTTGAGCGAATGTTCCGCGCACTACGAATTCGGTGGAGACGACGCGTGCCACGACAACGGCGTCGATCCGATAGACCGAGTCGACGATCAATTCGGCTTGGTTTACGGTCCGAGGGTTTCGCGTATAAAAATCGACCGAGATCCCGTCGTAACAACGAATCCCTAAAAATAACCCTAACCTAACCCGCAATTATTTGTGGCCGGTGGTCGACCGCGCGGGTTCGTGTCCCGGTTACCGCGGAATTTTCGACACGGACGGCGAAATCTTTACCCCCACACACACACACACAATTCCGAACATCGGCCGGTGATCGAACGACCGGCCGTAATATTTGACGCGCGCGGCGCGTCGCCACTTTGTCCGATTTCGCATTTTAAATGCAAAACGCCCAACCGTGTGAACCCGCGCCAGCAGGTCGTTAACACTTTCGCGCACGTGTTGTACGGAACGAACGGGCGCGGCGCGAACGCACAAATTACGCCGCGACGACGTCGTATCGGGCCGGCGAAAGACGCGCGCGGACCACCTATTGGTCGTCGTCGTCGTCGGCCGGTTCGTGCGCCATCCGGGCGGGCACGGGCCCGATACCCGGACGGGTAACGCGCTTAGTTCTCGATGTCCGTTTTCGTTTGTCCAACGGACTAGATACAGGAAATATCGTGGCCGCTTAAGCTAGGAAATAACGGCGCGCCGAACAGTTACACCGGCAACGCGCGGATAAACGTAAAAACCCCACCACTACGGAAATCGGCGACAAAATTACGCGTCGGAATATTATACGCCGCGCGCCGTCGGTCAGCCCGTTCGGCTATTTTTACGTTCGCCTTGTACATAGGCCTATTTCGAGAACCGGTAAATAGGCGGCCGAACAAATCGGCGGCGCCCGTCGTAATTATTCACGAAGGGCTCTAATTATACACGAAACGGCCGGTACGTAACCGTACGGCGCGTCGGTGATGTAAAACGAGAACGAAAATACGTTCCGGTCGTTCGCCGGATAACGTTCGGGAACGAACGCCGGAAACAATGCCCGACCGCGGCGCCGTAGTGTGTGACGGGCAAAGTGGAACGCATATGGCTAACCGCGGTACGGAAACGGTTTGTAAATTGATACTCCGGCGAAACACGCGCGACGCGGCGTCTTCGATGTTCACTCCCCTCCCCCACTCGGTGATCGATTTACGACGACGACGGCCCCACGTGCTCGGGAGAGGGGAGGGGGGGCGGCGTTCGATTTCCGAAGCCTAACGTACGTTTCGGGCCGCCGACGGGAACTACTAAGTCAGTCCCCCTCGTAACGTGACGGCCGAACGGCGGCGTCGGTTTTAGAATTTTCGGAGTAAAACGAAAATGACGCGTCGATATGTACGCCGCCTTTGCTTGTTGCGCGGACACGGCGCCGGTTACGTCGTTTTAAATACACGGTTATTGTTCGGGGAACAGCGGCGTACTACCAAGTGGGGAGGGATAAACCACCACCCCCCCCTTGGAAAATTTTTAGAAATATTTTTTTCGAATAACGCATATTGTCTAAAAATAATAATTCGAACGAATATTCCTATTAAGGAAGGAAATACCTTTAGAAAAGTGGCGATTTTCAAGAATTTTTAAACGAAAATTATTTAATCGATTGTTTCGAAATTCGGTACACTTATTCCTCGAACAGTTTACGTACGTACGTAATTTATTTATTTTTTCGTTAGAAAATATTAAAAAAATATAAAATCTGCGAACAAGAGAGGTAGCGATGTGAGTTGTCGATTAGCTTGACACGTAGCTCCGGTTGTATCGATCTGAGACAGACGGATTTGTCTTAAATTAATAACGTGTATTATGTACTAATAACGTTTTGGGAAAAAATTGAAAAATGGCGCCTGCTTGAAAAAGAAATTTTAATTTTTCACGAAATTTTCGTCGAATTTTTCAGTAAAAAAGTACTTTTTTGTTTATAATTTTCCTCGACGTTTTCGTTCGAAGGCGAATAAATAGGCAATACGTGCGTAAAATTCGAAGAAGGTCGATGAAGCAGTTTTTGAACAATCTGTCGCGCCGTCATCGAAAATGACGTTTCGAGAAAAGCGCGTTTAGAGTTTCGAAAGACAATTACCGTACGGTTTCATTGACTTACAGCTAAACCTACCGCCCGGCCCGCGTGTTTACAATTCAAATAGGACGTCCCATTGATAAAACCTATTTTGAATTTCGTCGCGTCGCCCGCTCGCAAAATCGTGTTCACCTAGGAAGTCCATCCGCCCCGAGCGTTCGATTATATAGAGTTAGTAGGCTCTAATTTCGAACGTACTCGGAATTTCGCGCTAAAATTTTCGGTACACATTCTCGACACGTTGTACTTTCAATTTTCTGAAATAAAAAAAGTACACAATTTTTCTAAACGTATAATTTTCCCTATTTTCAAATTTGTATAATACGTTTCGTTAGGGTCGTCCGATTTATTTATTAAAAAATTAACTCCCCCCCCACCCGAAATTCCGGTCTACGTACGGCACTGGTCGGGAACAATGCGATGTTACGACATGTTTACCAGAGAGATTGTTTTTCCGTTTTGTTCGAACAAACAAACGCGTCTATTCGAAACGTACGTCGCCGGCCGGCGGCGCGGTAATTAACCGTAATCGGTACAACGACCGACGGTGATTGGACTTTGGCGCGGCGGCGAACAACAACCGCCGTTCCCGGCCGAATATAATCTTCGCGCGTTTCGAAACACGTGCGCGCCCGGTCGACGACCACCATCCGCCGATGGTTTTCGCGTTTCCCGGCCCGATATTACACGGGAACGTCGCCGCCGTTCGTTCGCCCGGGCTACGAAAGTCGGTCGCGATCGTTCTCCGGACGGGCATGTCCGCCGAGGTGCATCCGTACGGACGCGAGACCGAAATACGTTTCGTTACATTACGAACGGCGCGCGGGGATCCCTAACGACAACAGGTTACCGCGGTAACGGTCGACGTACAACCGTTTTCCATTCGACGTACGTTAACAATTGTTTAGGTACACCGGACGGCGTCGGCCAGCCCGATTCAACGCAATAGCGCCGCACGGAAATGTGTCGAGAACAAACGTCCGGTCGGTCCGCCGTCGCGTTTAGTCGCGAGTAATTAGAAAGAAAAGTAAAAAACGAAAATTTCAATTTCGCCGCGACGGGCTTAGGTTAGGAATAGCGAGTCCGGCCGACGTTTATAACGTACGTGCGGATTAGGGAACGGCGATGACGACGTTCGGGTACTGTTTATCGTTCGTTCCAATCTAAACGCGTTTTGCAACGTCAATTCGGGAACCAAGTGGCGAACGTTTTGCGGTGGAAAAATCGGCGGTTCTTCGAACGGTTCGGCCGAATGTCAAAGACGATCGTTAACGACGTACGACGCGATTTATTTTGCGATAGGGCGCGTTCGGGACGAAACGACACACGATACGTTCGGCCGGCGACGGTTTCAAATACACACGGACCGAAATACGCGTAATCAAGTTTGACGAAATCGTTTCGTCGCGAACGTTCGGCGTTTTTTTTATGTAACGTACCGGCCCGGCAGCGTGGCGGGGCGGGAGCGTTCGTCGACTTTTCAAATAACGAATCGTCGACGGCGTAGGGAATTGGCGCGAAAAAATATCGCTCGCGTTATTATTTATCGGATATAAAAGAACGCTTAACTTAATTCGCGCGCTTCGGAATATATCGGTACGATTGTAACGAATCCTATTTGTTCGTATCCCTCGCGACGGGACTTTTTTTTTTTTCCAAAAAATTACCGACGCTTTGTACCCGATATTCTTTTTCCGTTCGTTAATCGATATATATATATACGCCGTCCGCATTATTCGACCTAACGCTCGCCTTTGTACGTATACACCGAATAATCCGTAGGTACTATAAATATGCAGATTATACGTTTACGGGAAATGTACGTGAAATACGCGCCACCAGGCCCTCGCTTTTATCCCTTAATTGCGCGTAAATTGTTAATAAATTCGTTTCCGAGGGTGTGTTATTCCGAAAATCGAACTTGTCGGTCCTTTACGCCGCGACAAACGTATCACCTCTCCCCACCCCCCCCCCACCAAAATACGTCGCTTTTCGGGACGTCACGGGTAACGGCCCCCTGGACGGACCGCATTGAACGGCTACAATTATCGCGGCTCACGAGAACGCGTTCGGCCGTCCGCGGGCGAAACGAAACGGCTCGACGGTGTTTCGGCGGTACAGGACGCGGCGCGCCCCAAAAATTAAGATTTCTCCGTCCGTTTGCAACGACGCGCAAACGACACCGCGACCCGGTAGCACAACGACTTAGTGGGAATATACTCCCTCTCCCCCGGGAAATTTTTAGGAAAAATTATTTTCTTACGAGACGTATATTTTTAGTGAATAATAACGAAAAACGAACGTATATTCGTTAAACTTCGATACACGCTAAAATATAACGCGTTCGTTAAAAAACGTATAGCCTATTATAACGGGCCGTGTTCCGTTAGTCCGATTTATTTGTTTAAAAATTTTGTACAAAGCGCGCCGTCGCGCTGTTTTCGGTAAATGAACGTGCCGAAGACGAGCCGAATGCCGCTAAACCGTGTCGGACGAACGCGGCGGGGCGAACAATTATCGAACGCCGCCGTTCGAACGGAATTCACGAAACGTTTGGAAATACGGACGGCGGGCGGGCGCGCGCCAACGGCGGACGTGCGGCGTGCACGGCGCGATTCTATAATAGCGTTATCGAGTTGACCGTTAACCCACCGCTAGAATACGACGAAACCAGTTCAAGTGACGGCGGCCGCGACGGTAGTCGTCGTATAATAATAATTTACCGGCGTATCTACCTACCAACCTACCTACCTACCTACCTACCTATCTACCTACCTACCTACGTGCTAGTAACGCGGTCGTGTTGCAATATTTATTATTCGTTTCCAAACTCTGGCGCACGCCGTTTTTCACCGAACACATTCACGCACCGTACGCGCACCATACGGCCGTACCGTGGATCCGTTCGGTCTCGTCAACAACCGTCCCGTTCGTTACCCAAATTGTCCCGTCCCACCGCCGTTCCCTTAACACTTTGACGGTATCGCCACGCGATTTTCGCCCCGTCGACCTTTTTTATATATAACGTAGACGTCGTCATGGAAGTCGACGAAATCGGACCGATCGTGAACATGGGATCGGGATACTTGCTGAGATTCGAGGACGACCCCGAACTGGAAGACGTTTACAAAGAGCGCGCCAAAAGCGATTTGGGCGAGACGCCGGAACGTCGGTACGAAGCTCTCCAGGAACTTCGGAGACTCATCGAAGGTAACGCGCTTACGTAGTTTACCGACATCGCGCGCGCGCGCGTATATTAACAATAACGACCACGGGCTTCGACGTCCGCGTCGCCAACGGATAATATTGCGGCTCTTTTTTCCCCGCGTTTAATCCGATCGACGTAACTACGGGTAATCCTATTCCATTAGACCGAACATTCGTTCACTACCGGAGTTCGACGTTTCTATATATAGAAATAACGGTACCGTTCGGCGTTCGCGTACTTAACCGTGGACACTCGTCGTCCGACGATCGACGTTTCAATAATACCTCCCGTTACGGGCAACGTAATTCCTGTTGGCGATTTTCTAAGGATTTCGTTTTACAAAAGCGTGCGTAGTACGGGCGGTTTTCCCGTTGAAAAACGGTCAATGGCGCGTCAACGTTTCCGATAAATAGCCGGCGGGGGATTTTCGGAAAATTCGCCGTTTAAATACGGACGGCGGTGGGTGCGTAAGTAGTCGCCCGGGTAACGACGAAGGCGCCGTTTTGTTTTTTCGGAGAACATAAAGGTTTTTTCGCGAACGCGGTCGCGTAATGTATTTACGGGAAAATGCCAACAGGAAGCCTAGGTAAATGACCTGTGGTACTATTTCGGATCGTATTCTTTTATAATTACCATACGAACCGAGGCGATTTGAATTTAATTACTTTTATATTCATTATTCGTTTACAGCTGTAACGAAATCCCCTCGAGTCGTAATTTAACGACGCTTATGACGAAGACGATAATAATAATAATAATAATATAGACGGGCGTCGATGACATTACGAGCGCGTCTCGTTCGAAAGCAAAAACTTTTACAAGCTTTGCCGGGGACCCTCCCCTCTCCGCCCGTCCCGTCTCGTAAATTATTCAACGCGACGAGTGGAATTTTATATAAATAATTTAGTCTTTTTTTTTTTTTTTTCAACGCCGTTCCTTTAACACGTATTACGACATTCGCGTTATTGTTTTCCGAGTATACGCGTACTACTACTTATACTATACGCCGAAAGTCGCCGATATACTTTTTTAGAGCGCGTGTAACGGAATAATAGAATTAGAGTAATAATTGCCGCGCTCCCCGTCGAGCGCATTTACATTTTACCATTACTTTTTTGACCATCGTTTAGAACGTGACTAACATATATATATATATATTCGCCGTAGAGTAGCGGCAGACGCGTTCCATTAGTATTCCGGAGTACTATGACGGTACTGGAAACGAAACGTAATAACGCGGCGGCAACGACCCCTGGCCGTCCTGAACGGTCTTCTCGTCCGATTTCGGCGTTCGTCCGTCGACGGGATATTTTTCAAAATTTATAATCCCTCCCTCTCCCCCGCCCCCCGGAAATGACTCCGTCGATCGCGTGTCGTCGTCGATCGACCGACGACGAGATAAAGGCCACCGTACGACGTACACGTCCGCGTGTGGAACGCTCGCCACCGCCCGTTTCGCGCGTACAACGTAGTAATGTTGTCGCCGCGTTTATCTAGACGCGAATGGTCGTGTAGCCTAGACGCGTTTTGTAAACGGAATTTTAAGCGGCCGGATTAACGTGCGATCAGACTCGCTGCGGATACGAGCGCGATTCTACGCGCCGCGGTTATCGGGTAACGATTACGAAACATAAATAACTCGTAATCGACGAGACCGCGGCGAAGTCCACGACGATTCCGAACAACGCGCGTTAATTGTTTCTGTTTCGGCCGCTAGACGTGTAGCGATCGTCTCGAATCGACGGCCGTATAGGCGTACGAATTTCCCGTACGAACCAACGGTCACCGGGGCGACCACTACGTACGGTCGTATTTTCGCGTTGCCGAAACTGCGACGGCGATACGAACGGACTAACGGACGCGCGTTCGATTAATTATGAACAACAATTATTTATATATTATCGTTGTTCGTGCACGACGTACGCAATAAGCGTCCGCGATTACGGTCGCGTTCGAATGACGCGGCGAACGTTTGGAACAATAGCCTCGTTGCGTTTCACGAAACGCGTCTCGGCGGCACCGGTCCGTTTCGGTGGGTCACCAGTACGGGAGGGGCGAGATTCGTAGCCGGGCGAGTGGCGGGTTCGGGAACCGTTTTCACGAGCAGACCCGCGCCTCGAATGACGAAATTACGCGTAGCCGTTGGCCAGGCGCGGCGGGTACACAATTTATCGACGATGTTACGCCCCCTCCCGGTGATTATTGAAAACTTTAGTTCGAGAAAACATGCACGAAACGTACGACAATTTCGTTCGTTTCCGAAATGCGGCGTGCCGAATCGCAATCAACGACCAACCGTTTCGTTTAACGACGTTATCGGCGGCGGCGGCGGCGGCGGCGGCGATCGTCGTTATTATTGTAATGGTTTCGGCGCGCGCGAATTATATAACGCGCGTAACCGGTAAACAAGTGCGCGCCGTATCGCCGTCGTTAGTTACGCGTGGCCCGTACGAAGTTCGGCCATTGTAGAGTCGACGAAAAACGTAACAATCGCGTAAGCTGAATCGACGGCGATTATAATAGAGCCATCCGATAAACGGCGAAGGACATTGTGTGATTCGAAATTTATTGACGCGCGAAACGAGCGATTAAACGGCCGTTGTTCGTAATTGCCGATAACCACGCGCGGTTCCGGGTCGAGAATTTCGGCGCGTACGTACAAAACGGTTCGAAATCGGCCGATCGAAGATACGGTCGGTGCCGACGCGATAATTGTAATAACGACGCCTCAAGACTGTTGTTCTTCGCGCCAATGAAAGCGTCGTTCACGGACGTGTCAACGGTCGGAGGCGAAGTACCGGCGTGACCGGACACGGTCGTTGCGCGCCGAATAACGCGAAAAAACACACGGACGGCGTTGAAAACGTGACGTAAACACCGGTGACGACGACCGTCCCGGTTTTCCACGAGCGTACGGCAAATTGTCGACGAACGTTTAGGCGCGACGTACAAATTCTTCCCGGCCGCCGGCCGGTCACGCATAACCGTACGATATTTTCGGAATCTCCCGTGCACGGAACCTGACGAGTCGGACAACTGGGCGCGTAAACGTTTCGCGACGTCGAGGTCGTGTACACTTCGACCGTACGTTTCCGAAAACGGTACCGAAACTGGAGCGTAACCGTTTACGGTAACGCCCGGAGAAGGAAAAAAAACCAACGCGTCGCGTCATAAATGAATCGACGGGCGGGCGTTTCGTCGCGAGGAAGATAAGTAATCGATTCCACGCCGCCCGTAATGCGTGCGGGACGCGCGTGTGTGTACGCGCGCTGGCGCAATTAATTGGGTCAAGGCGGTCTCGTTAGGCGAACGAAAATCCACGACGACAATATATTCGTACTTGTTGCGTAACCGTTCTTAGCACATATTCCGGCTGCTGTGGCCGAAACCTGTTTTGCCCTGGGGCGCGTTTGTCAATGCGGTGTAGACATCGCGGACGCGAAACGTCTCGCCCGAATCGCCGGCGAATACGATTATTTGTCAATAATGTATGTAGGACGATCGCGGCGGACGTATATAATAGCACGACGTACTCGCGCCGAAGCGGTTAGCCCGAATATATCTCGCCATAGTTCGTATACGACGGACGCGGGCCGGTACGGGACCAGCGCAATTCCTTCCGGCCGACGTCCCGTCGATAACGAACCCGAATCGTTCGTTACGGGACACCCGGCGTTCCGGTTTTTTCCCGTCCAATTATTAAGTCCTCGTTTACTACGTGTCCGCCGCGTTTGCACGTCGAAAATACCGGTCGATATTTCGGCACCTTTTCAACGGTCGGACCGGTAATTCCGAGTTAATTCGACAATTTTCGGTCGCCCGAGAAAAATGTACCCGGAATTCCGCCGAGTTCTTAAGAGCGTAGTCGCCGCCAAAACCTATCGGCGTTTCCCGTTCGTTCCACGTTTTCGTGGGACATCGTCGTGTTCGGTACCGCCACTAAGTTTACCGGTTGAAAATCCGCGAGTTCTAGTGGGTAACACGGGCACGCTGTCCGAAGAACGAAGAACGTTGGTTCGCGAAACGGCTAATCGCGTAATTTCACTACACGGACTAGTGTTCTCGATTCGGGCCGTCCATTATTCGATGGGCACACGGCGCTAGTTCGTTAAGGCGCGAACGTCTCGATAAAACGCGAAACCGCGCCGACCGCGTTTAATCGTTTTTGTTTTATTTCGATATCCGACAGGTTCCGCGCCTTTAAACGGACGCGCGCCGCTACGTACGACTAATCGTCTCCGGGGTATTCGAGAACGGGCGCGTAATTCGAAATATCGCGCGTCGTTGGTACGCGAAGGGCCAACGCGTTTCCAAACGTTATCGTCGACACGATAGTTCGCCGTTTTGTATAATAGCTTATAGAAATCCGATCGATATTCGTCGACCGGTAATAATATCGACGACGGCGATCGTACGTCGATCGGTTAATAATTCATGCTGTACGTTTTCCGCGCCAACTATTATATGCCAACGTAAATGGTTGAAACTTTAAAAACGATAGCCGTACACGTTCCGCCGTAAAATAACGGATCGAAGACCTTGTGGAGTGTCGTTGCCGTCCCGTCGGGCGTTCAATGACTCGCCGCGAGTTCGCTATAATTATTTATGCCTACCGAATGTACGTGACTGGCTGCGTTTAAACGCGAAACGAAAACAAACGAAATAAAACGTGTCCGAATACGTATACAGCGATCGGCGCGTAACAGGTTGCGGTGCCGTTTCCAATGTCTATTAGGCCTACGCGTGAATAACGTCGTCGTGAAAATTATAAAAACGATCCGAATCCGTTCCGATTTCGAGGTCCGGCCGCGTAATGTATTTGATACGTAGTGATTCAGAAATGTTCGGAGAATACCGTAAATACCACGAGACGACGCTTCACTCCCGAGAAAATCGTCTCGAACTCGTTGGCGAGACAGTCAAATTGTCCGTTATTTTACTTCGCAAAATGTCCGTAACAGAGACGTGGCCAATGTATTCGTTTACAATTTGGATCGTACGCCGTTACGAAAACGTCTCCCGACAAAATCGAAAATACGTTCGCCTTTGTAAATACGAATCGTAAATCCAAGTGGGGACTTTACCCGATAAGTGTTTGTCGGCGCATTGGACACGTCACGCGGCGCGTGATCGGCGCATCGGTATTTTCGTTGGTCTATCCGACCAAAGTGACGAAATTGGGTCGGGTGACGACGACGGGAGTCGAAATATGTATCAACCGCGTCGGTCGCGACAAACATTCCGAGAAGTTATTTTCGAAAACGATTTCGCCTCGAGGCGGACGATTTACGCAAAAACGTTCTCGCGACTCACCGAACAATTCCACCACGACGCCGATCGTCGATAAATCGTTCTAACCTAACGTACGTTATATTTGTTGTTATCGCGTCGTCGGATTGTTTTTACTTTTTGCGTCGAAAACGTGCGCCGCGCGCTGTTTATATAGTACACGGACGTTTAACGTCAATATTGTTCCGTTTCGCGATTTCGTATTTATCGCGCCGCCGACCGTGTAAACAATCCTACGCCTCGTTACGTGTGTTCGAATTCAGCTAATTAATACGTAACGAAGTTGCCGGGCGCGCGTAATTCGCGTTTTGACGAATAATCGTAATCAAAAAATATAAAAGTCTTGGAAAGCGAAATACGAAATACGTACATATATACTATTATTGTCCCGGAGGGGAGGGAGGAACGGATCGACGGTTTGTGAACCGATCGGTCGGCCTCGGTGTCGTCCCATTCGTTTTCCGCGTATTCGTGTCGTTGCCCTTTTCTTAGATTTCGGACGCGAGCATCGTTTCGTGTACCGAACGTCGCGGCAAGAACCGTCGTTTCCGCCGGACGACCCGCCCCGGAAGTCCGAACCAGTTTTCGCGTCGAGGTCGCGCCGAGATTGAAATCGCGCGCGCGTGCGCGCGACAATCCGCGGCTTTTACTTATCCCCGGGGGAATATTATTAAAATATTTAGGAGGAACGTCGCGCGTGTAACTTTCCGGTTTTCGCAAGTTCGGTTTAAAATGAACGAAAAAAAAAACGCGCATAATAATAATAATAATAATAATCTCGTTATTTATTATACTCTCTGCGTCCCGATAGAAACGCGTAATTCCGAACCGTCGCGGGCTGAATACGGAAACAGTTTTCGCGCCCTTGTCCGAGCGAAACTTTGCTCGTAATAAATAAAAAATATATTATCGTAAACGTTTTACCGCGGGGCCCGTTGCGCGGGTGTACCCGTCGAAAAAAAACGAGAACCGCCGCCGCCGTAATTTACGTCGCGCCGCGGGGCCTTATCGTCGTTCCGATAATAGCCCCCGCGGTGGTCGACTAAACGTTTCGTCTTCGAATCGCGTTCGAACGAAATCCGCGTGGATATCCATTAGCCGCCCGTATTGACGGCGGTTTGACGATTACCGAAAATTGCGTTCCAAAGGGATCGCGCGCGTTTTCGACTTTCGCGTCGCGCCGTTAGGGAATCCTTTGGAAAAAGACCCGGAGACGCCTTTGTTTAACGAAATAAATCCCGTACGTTAAATTTCGGTTGTTCGCGGGAAAAAAGGAACGCCCCGTCTCACGGGACAGTCACCCGATCAAAGGTGAAACGTCGGCGCGCCGAGTTTTCCCCGACAAATTCGACAATAGTGGCCGATTTGATTTTCTACGTACACGCGCGTGTCGGTTAGGACGTGCGTCACATTTTCCTTACGTTACGCAATCCTAGTCACACGAAAAGTTTTAACAATTTTAGATTCCGCCCGAAACGCACGTCGCCTTTATTACGACCGCGGGTATTTTTAATTCGGTTCGCGTTTTCGCGTACTCGGACCGATAGGGCTCTTTACGTCCCGGTAGGAAATTCTGTTCGGTCCGTTTTCCCGGCATACGTTTCTTCAATATGTATTCGAAACAGGACCACGCGAAAACGACCGTCGGCGTTTGGGACAATTTTCGTGTATTTTTCGACAGTTCGAAACGTTTTATATTTATCGTATTCGCCGGTGACGATAAACCGTTTAATTCCCTCGTTTTTCTATTTTTCGAAACTATAGACTGACCGCCTAAGTAACACGCGCGAGTCGATATCCGGCGGCTGTGTGTGTGTTTTTTTTTGTTTGTACGAAATAACGAAATTTTTTCGAACGTTCCGACACGACACGCGTCGTAACACTCAAAAGCTTACGACGTACGATTATATACGGCGATGTTTAAAAGACTATAAAATTATCGTCTCGGGACGTTTAATCGTCGGCGAACGCTTTTCACGGGGACTATGAACGATATATATATATACATATATATTTCGTTACGAACGTGATAATAGAAAATAAAACCGAAACTACCGATTATTATTGGACGGGCGCAAAATTGAGTTACGATAATTGATATCGTTAACCGTTGAGTTAGGTATGTATCGGCGTTCGTCCGGGCCCGTTGGACGCAAAGAACTAAGGAAACGGCGTCCGTACGACGTGCGTGCCGAAAAACCGTGGCCCCTTTTGCCGCGCCCGATTTACGAACGTCGTATGGACGCCGATTGCGGACGATTTTCGGAAACGTGCTCGGGCGTAAAAATATGGCGGAGAAAAGACCCTAATTAACGGTTGGCTTCGGTAACGTTTAGGTGCCGCGCTCGCCGATACCCACGGACGATTAATAATCGCCTCCGGGCGAACGACGGTCGTTCGTACGTTATATTTTAATAAACCGAGTCGGCGGCGCCTTCGCCTTGGTGGTGGTTCGGGCATCGTTGGCGGGCGTTATTTACGGTCACTTTACAGAAACCGAAAAAAAATAAGAAAATCCGCCGCGATAAAAAAAAAGTTATACGAGCGCGGTTTACAACGGCCGGTAGCGAAATTAAATTTCGTAAAAATAATACGCGTACATATACAGGCGCGAGCGCGCGTATTATTAAACCGATTTACGCCATCAAATAAAATGCTCCGACAATTCGTTTGGCGCGGCGTAAAGTATTAATTTTATTTACGAAATTCGCGTAACGTGTATATTCCAATTGTTTTCGCGTTTTCCTTTTTGAACAAATACTCGTTAGTTTCTTTTTTATTTTGCACTCCGTTAAAATTTAAAACGTCGGAAAATTTTCGGCAAAATAATATTACCCGTCGCCGGTGAAACGCGGCTTCGTTATTGCCGCGCGGTCTCGTGTACGGTAAGCTGGCCAACGAACTATCTATGTCGCGGCGAATCGGCTCGTGTAATAAACTAATTCGACCGGCGCGGAAATCGGGGCGATCGCGTATCGACGATGATTATTATTATTCGCTCGGCGACGTTTCTGAGGGGAAATTGACGTTCGACTCGGTCGCTTCCCCCACCCACCGGGTTTATATTTTCGAATACGGTCCAGGGGGAGGGGGGGCGTTCGGTTTCACGGCGAAAAACGTTTCACCGATTGTTCATCGGGAAACGTTCCTGGCGCGCCGAAAACACCGCCCGACCCATTTTAGACCGTCCGAAACGTAACGCCACTATCGCTTTTGGACTATAATCGCGACAAAGTGCGCGGCTAAAAATAGCGCCGTTACGCGCGTGACCTAAATCGCGTTAACCTAAATTACCTTCCGCGAACGTTATATAGGCGCGCGAACACGCGCGTAATTATCGTTCCGTTTCGTCGGTGTACGGCGTGTGCCGGACGTGCGTATACGCCGGGCGATCCGTGGCCGTCGGCGACGACTTCCGACGTCTAACGAAAAAAAAAAAAAAAAGAGACCTAACGAAGAGGCGTCGCGCTTAATTCACTTTGTCGGCGCCCGTATTTCGCGCATTCGTCGATCACGAGCGCCCGACGGGTTCGCGGCGAGGGAGGGGAAACGGCCCGCTATCTTTTTTACGTTTAACGTTATTAACGTGCCGCGGATAAGTCGCCGGCGGATAATTGTATACGGAACGTATTTACCGAGCTTTTAGTCGGCTGTCGCGACGCGTTTCGGAATAACTGTGTCACGAATGATTACGTCCTTCAAGTTTTATCAAATACGATAATTATATAAGTCGAAAATATTTCGCTCGAACGTTCCACGAACTCTCTCTGTGTGTATACATATATATAACGCGAGCGTGTTTTCGAATTTATTTTAAAATCTCGCGTAATTGCGTTATTAATTCTCGAAAGGCGCGTCGCGTTGAAAACACCGTCGCCGCGTGTCCCCATGTATAAAATCGAGTCGGCACCGCGCCGCGTACGTAATTAAACGCGATTTTCGTCGGGCACGTTTGTTATTCCAACCGACGCGTTCGTTCCGCGCAACGCCGACCGTGCACACGCCAATAATCATTTATGTAACAGCTCCCCGCCTGTTCGGGAATGTGTCCGGACGTTCCGCGGCACTCGTCGATTTCCGAACGTTGGCCGTGCGAGCCCCGGCACCGGCGGCCAAATCGAGAGACACCGTCGCCGTGCCGAAAAGTCGGCCAGAAAATCGGTTCGTCCGCGACCATCACCCTACCACCCCGAAAAACGCATATTGCAACGGCGCGCGGTCCGCGCCGACCGGTTCACCTAAACCTACCGCCGGTCGTTTTTACATTAACAAAAGCGTACGCATACACTCCGCGGCGAACGTTAATTAGGTTACGATGTCGTTACCCGGGCGATACGCGGGTTATCGGTCGACCCACTTGTGCTCAAGTTACAAAACACACAATCGCGTCGGCAAAAGTGGTTTTTTATTTTTCAGTAAAAGTAATATCGTTATTATTATTATCGCCGTACGGTGTGCGCGCGCGCGCGTGTGTAATTACCTACAGCGCGCATAACGACACGGGCGTACTGGCCGCGGAATACCGTAAAAACGAAAATGATCGACGTTCAAAAACGATTACGTCTTTCGTAAAGAAACAAAAAAAAAAAAAAAACGAAACGCAATCGCGAAACCTCGGTCGCGTATAATAATAACTTGGACCGCGTCGAAAGGGAACAAGTAGATGATTCGAGGCGTAGAATGACAGCAGGTAGAGCGGGTTGAAAGTTCTAAGTATTTAGGGTCCTTTGTACAAAAGAACGGGGATTTTGAAGAGGATGTGAAACGCAGTCGTGGATGGATGAAAGAAGCGTCACGGCGTGATCAGAGAATTCCGACGAGGCCGAAAGGTAAGTTCTATAATGGGTGTAGTGAGACCGACTATGTTGTACGGTTCAGATTGTGTTCTGGGCGGTGGACGAGAAAATTGAACAGAGAATGAGTGATGTAGCCGATATGGGAATGCTTAGACGGATGAATGGGTTGACGAGAGAAGATTGGATAAGAAATGAACATACGTAAGAGGAAGCGTAGGAATAACGTGGATGACTAGATGGTTAGACTTAAACGGTTGTTTGGTCATCGTATTGAGGGGAGAACATTCGGAAGCGGTGAGAACGATTACGGTATTTAGGAAGAAGAGAAAGGCCAAAGAAGAAGTGATCGAACGTGATTAAGTGTGATATGAGGATAGCTGGTGTTACACAATGATGTGAGTGATCGGGTCAAGTGGAGGTTAAGGACCAAGGACCCACCAAATAGCTGGGAAAATAAGGCGAAGAAGTAGAAGAATATATTCGTGTGAACGAAAAACGTCGGACGTTTATCCCGGACGGGGGCCCGAGTCGACCAATTTTTGGCCCGAACTCGTCGGATTTCGTCGGTCGCGCGTATTTTTCGACCGTCGATATTTGACGGATAAACGTAATTGCGCGCGTCCTACGACGGTACCTCGAAATACTAAACGAACGCCGTGCTCGAAATACGATACACGTCGCCATCGTCGCCACGGGTCAGCCGGTTTTACGCGAATTTTCCCAATTTCGGGGACACGTCCGTGAACAATTCTCGCTCGATGTTTTCTCCTTCTGTCCCTCCCCCCCCCTTCCTCAACTCCCGTACGTAACCTAATTAACGCGATTCGCCGACTTCGTTTTAATAACGTTTCTCCGGACATCGCCGCGGCGCACGCTCGTTCGCGCAAATTCAATTTGGATTTTCCACGTACTCCGGGGAAATACCGTCTTCGGCGGTACTTCCGGGAGACTAATCGCTTCGGCCGTTTAACAACGACATGGCGCGTCGTTAACTTTCGACGAACGTCCGTACGTAACGTCGTCGTGTCGTCGTTAATGCCGCTTACCGACGTGGTACGTTCCCATCATCCGCCCACGTTAAGTCGCAGTCAATTAGACGACGTCGGGAACGCCGTCGTACTTTTAAAGAACTAATTTCGTCTTTATTTCGCGGACTTTATTTCGTAATCGAATCGACGGCGTTGTACGTTGTACGGAGACGGCGTTTACAAAAAAAAAAAAAACCTGCCCCCGAAAGACGAGAAATCTCGTCGCCCGATTAAGTTCGAAAATAATTTCGCTTTTTTTGGTGCACTTTACGCGTTAAAAGTAATTAACGTCGCGACCGCAAGTTATTTATATACGGAGAATACAACGAACGTTTCTCAGTACTATCGTTCGTTACGTTATTTTAATAATTTGTTTTTTGTTTTGTGTTTTTTTAGAAGAGAAAAATCTCTACCTTCCCACGGACGGAACTACGGAATTGTATTTGCTAGCCTTTTTGAGAGTCTGCAAATTCTATCCGGAGAGCGCGTTCAAAAGAGTTAGTACCATTTAACGTTTCTACACGCGTAGTACTTCGTAGGCACGCGACTATTTCGTTACCGAACGCGGCCGACGATGATAAACGAATTTCGTTCGATCGTATTTATTATCGCGTACGACGTCCACGATCGATAATATTAAATCGTACGAGTTTCGTTTTCGCCGATATCCGTGAAACGCCGACGCGTCTGTAGATAACGGGCGCGGACGACGGATACGTAACGCGTGTATCTGTTTCGAGGTGCTATTGTACGAAACGTGTAACCGTTTTCCCGTCGTAAACGCGAAGGGCGGCGATTAAACGTGTACACGACGCTAATCAGACGGGCGCCGTTTGTTACAGGTGAAAAGTTTGTACAAATTGCGTCAGAAAAATCCGAAATACTGCAACGACCTGCTGCCGAGCCTGGAGCGGAACGTGTTCGAACAGAACATCCTGACCGTTTTGCCGTCGCGCGATCAATACGGACGGAGAATATTGATCACGGAGTGCGGACGTAAGTGGCCCGAACGAAACTATTTACGCGTACCGCGCTTAGCAGCCAGCCCCAGAACTGTACGGACGACGGAGTTAGTAATACGGTTGGGGGGGAGGGAGAGGACGGCGGGGCCATTTTTACGCCGTAAGGACACATTAGTACGCGTGATTCGGACGTATTGCACCGACGTCGCTATGTTCGAGTATTGGAACCTTACCGTTTCCTGAACAGTTCCGTCCGCGAAATTCATTTTGCCCGAAAAACGGTGTATACGCCGGACCAATCGACATTTTGTTTCGCTTCTCTAGAACGGTGGAAAGTGAAAAACTGCTCGCTGGTGGAAATCTTCCGCGGCGTCAATTTGGTGATGGAAGCGGCCATACTCGAACCGCGAACCCAAGTGGCGGGGACCGTGCTGTTGGTGGACTTCGCCGGTCTGACCGTCAACCACGTGTGGCAGTTCACGCCCAACTTCGCCAAACTAGTGCTGGACTGGATACAGGTGTTTGCCACGCGCTCGTATCCGAATTACCGGGCGTCGCGCGTTTTCAACCGGCGCGACGGTGAAACCCATCCGCGCCGAGTTCGTTTCGTTTTTTTTTGAAACCGACAGCGTTCGAATGTTTGCCGAAATTTCCAAGCGGCCCTCGAACGTTCGTTTTCGCTTACGAAAACGCGTTTCGCCGCTACGGCGGGGAGAATGAATTAATCCGCCGACAGGACGAGTACGCGATCGCGCAATTATCCGTCCGAAAAAAACGTTCGTTTCTGACGATAAAAAAAAAAATACCTACGACCGTATAAAAAACGACATAGGAAACCGACGCGTTTAAAAAAAATCGACGCTCGGGCTCGGTCCTTGGGTAAACACGTTGTTCGAATTTCCGACGGAAACCGACGCCGAAAATAATTGTTTGATTTAATTGGATTTTTCCAGTACTCGATGCCGGCGAGACTTAAAGAAGTCCATATCGTGAATCAACCGTATATATTCAACATGGTGTTCGCTATGTTCAAACCGTTTATGCAAGAAAAATTAAGGAACCGAGTACGTATAAATATAACCAATTGTTACTAGCGTTTTCGAAACGTATCGAAAGTTCAAAAAGCAACGGGAATTTTTAAATTTCGCGCGTTTGGAAAGTCCGATTGTCAACTATTTTCCTTTTAAAGTTCTGCGATCCGTTGTTTTTTTCCAAAACGAAAATCGCCGAGCTCAAAAAACACGCGTCTAACCCGAGCGGCTGCCACTTAAAAAGCAAACGACGAATACGGCCGAAAATGTTGTCGTACGTCAGGGATACGATGGAAACGGAGAATTTCGACGATCGAAATTTAAAAATGCCCGTTACTTTTTGAACACGCCTCGTATATTCGTGGACGTCCACCGCGATTCCGTTTTCCGCGCTCCGAGTTTCGCAATATAAACGTTATTTCCGCAACGCCGTAGGTGGGCACGTTGTACGATCCACGGCATAATTATCGGATCGTGCGCTTCGGTACGAACACGGTGTTATTCGTTTCGATCGATCGTTTTCCCGGCGAAATACAAACCGCGATTACGGCACGCGCATGGGCGACGGAACCGTCGAAATCCGTCATCCATTCGCCGTACCACTTAATCGAACACATCCCCGCGGTCTCGCGCGTATTATTTGCGCCCGATTCCATTCAACGGGAACAGTTCGAAAGTTCGCGTTTGAACGTCCGATGTTCCGCGCATTTAGCCGCAAGTTCGACCGAATGATGCGCGAGCGTACGACCAATCATAACCGAACGATTTTCGTTTGCGATCGAAATTCGCGTACGAGACCGGCCGGCGTCGTAAAACCGAAAAACCCCCAACTTAACGCCGTACTTGACGAAACGTTTCTTCGACTAAATCGGTGCCCGTCCGGGAAACACACGGCGTCGATGTCTCGATCGTGAACAACCTTCCCCCCCCGCGTCACCATATTGGACGCGTAGACAACGGCGTTCACCGTTCCCCGGGGGCCCAAAGACAATGGCGTCATCGAATCGCCGTGACCATTCGTTTCAGATGATGTTGCACGGCTACGATCATTCGTCGTTATTGACGCATTTGGACGCCAAATGTTTGCCGGCCAAGTACGGGGGTCTCATGGACATCGAAACCGACCAGGGCTCGGAATTGTGGAAATTGTTGTGCTATTACGAGGACAACTATAAAGGTGCGTGTATTATTTATACGAAGGGACCAGAGCGATTAACCGACCCGATTTAAAACGGTCGTTCCGTGTGTTTCAGTGACGAACGAGTTCGGTTACAAGAAGAAGAAATAAACCACGAATCTCGGTAGACTAGACCCCATTACGTTACTCGATATTACCTACTGTATAAATATTAATTCGAATATCTTAACGGGTTATTATTATCCAACGATTTTATTTTAACGCGTCTTTATTTTAATATATACGTACTTATATATATAAATAATTATATTAGCGAATTTCTACTATGTTTAAAATGTAGAGACTATAGTAAGTTTTATTATCCGATTATATCTATATATATATATATATATATATACATATTTGTCTCGACCGCATAAACTATATGTGTATATTGTAAAACAAGCGTGTACACGATTTTGAAAATAAATCGCGTCGAAATTTGTTCGAAAATGAACGTTCGTTGTTTTCGCGCGTTATCTCGTAATTAAGTGTAAATTTTAATAGCCGTTAGAGAACGCGAGTTTTCCGACGTTTTATCGGCGAAAAGTTCTCGCGGCCGTATTCGCGGGACGAAAAATTCCGTCGATCGTATTAGAAAGTCGTTATTGTTGTTGTTGTTGTTGTTGTTATTGTTGTTGTTGCTTAAAACGACCCGACGCGATTAATAATAATCCCGTCGTTGGTTCGATAAAAGCGTTTAGTAATTAAGTACCACGTCCCGAAGGGTCCACGCGGCTTTTTACTACCGTAACGAGCGGTGCCGTACTTAGACATGAATTTCGGGGGGAGGACGCTGGGGGGGATAATTTTTAAATAAATTAATCGGACCGCCGTAACGAAACTAGACACATTATAAACGTTAACAGTTTATTCGTTTTGAACCAACACGTTATATAATAAAGTGTATTGAAAATTAAAAACGTTTTAGTCTTTCGTTAATATTGACTAAAAATACGCGTCCCGTAAGAAATTAATTTTCCCCGAAAATTCCCGGGGAGGGTTTTATCGCCAAACCGCCCTCTCCCCCATCATCGGTAGTACGCCACCACTGGTAACGAGTATCGGACGAATAATCGACGCTCGACATGTTCGAACGTGAACAGATAACGCGCTCGATTTCGAAGCTCCGAAATCGAAAAACCGTAGAAACGACGGACGGAACGCGAAACCCGACGCTTCGGTTCGCGTCGTTTTAGTTTGTTCGCCGTCGCCGGTGTTCGTTTCAATTTCAATAACCGGCGCGAACGTTCCGCTAATTTATTTACCCGTTTCTTCCGGCCGAGGGTTTTCCGCTGTTGTCGCGCGTGTATATTCAACCGCGATTTTCATCGAAAACGCTTTGACGACCGGCACGGCCGCGCAATTACAATCGCGGACGGTCCGCGCCCGCGTATTAATAATAATATACATCAAACGTCGGGATTTGATACGGCGCGATTGAACCGGGAATTTTTCGCAAATTGAAAATATCGGCGACCGGACCGACGGAAAGGATGGGGGGGATGGGGCTGCATGAATAATCGTCGCGATTACGGGTAATTACGGCGGGTCCCCGGACGAATATATAAACGCGTACACGTTCGTGATCGCGAAAAACTGAACGCTTTGACGCCGCGACCCGGCGGCGGGGGGCATGACGTCGGTGGGTATACGTAATATTTATGACGACGAAAAGGGTTCGTATTTGCCGGGCCCCGTGTGTTTGCCGACAATAATAACGCCGAACAAACATCGCGCGTAACGAAACGATAAATTCGGCCTACCGTCGTCTAAAATTCTAACCGTCCCGACCGGCCGCCACTTGCCGGGCCGCACGTCGCGTACCCAAAAACAAATACGAGATAAGCGACTCGTTTTTTCCACCACCCTCGTTTCGTTATCTACCGGCCCGTATACGAATCGATCGTATAACGGGATTAGGTTCGACGCTTTTTAGATCACTACGGACGGAACACGAATTTCAATCGCGTAATTATCGTAACGGCCGCGCTTTAGTCACTGTACCGTATCACGCGACACGTACGAGACATTTACCGTCACGAACGAGGGCCGTTTTTGTATACCGCCGCCGTTCCGTTTACCGGAGTTTCGAACGGGCCCCAGCCGTTATAGTATTACAATCGTTTACCGGAAATTTCGCTAGTCGTTCGACCGTTGTGCGTACGTTCCTTAAAACGTCCGTGTCCCACGCTAAGGTCGTCGTCCCGAAAGTTCGGCTAATTTTTTTATTTTAAATTCGGGCCCGACGATCCTCCGAACCGTTAACCTTTTCGTGTGAGCGACGGTCGCCACCGTCCACCGACGTTTTTAATAGGACACGGATCGAAGATTTTTTTAAACTACCCGTATTTGCCGCGTCGACGGTACGATACCAACAACTACGCACCGACGGCCGTCGTTGCGTTGCCTATATTTTCAGCCGCGGTCCGTACCACGGTTACCGTCGACCACATCATATTCGACCACACGGTCGATGGCCGTGGATAAAATCCGTTTTCGAACGGTCGCTATCCGCGTACGCCGTGGGATAGTAAATATTCGTCGTACGAACGACATTCGTTTCGACGTTAACGTTCTTCGCTCCGTCCCGTCGTCGATTTATCGCATTGTCCGCCGTCCGTCCGTCGATTTTAATCGTGGACGGTAACGTTACGTTTAATGAAATCCCCGTCGGGTACGGACAAAACGTTTCGACCGTTTTGTTTACGTCCCGTTTTAATTACGTGTCGGACGACATTGTTACGGAACGAACGAGTCCGTAACGCCGTCTAATACGAGAACGTCAAAAGGACGGCGTCGTATATATTTTCGTCGTCGTCGTCTCGGCTCGAATTACCGCCGGAGTACGTTCCTACGTATAATAGTTTAAATGAACCCGACTTTGTTAAACAGAAAAATACGAAAGTACATTAAACGTACTTATCCGTGAAAGATCAAATATCCAAAAATAATATTATTATCGTCTAATAATTTCGTAGAAATCTCGGTAAACCGAAAAAAAGAAACAACGAGAAACGTAATAATAACGAACGACGACGACGACGAAATATAAAGGGAGTACCGGGAAATTAATAGGCTTAAGAAACCACCCCCAGATGTACGATATCAAATTGCGCGGAGAAATTATAAACATTTTTGGGAAAACCTACAAGTTTCGAAGATAAGTTTTCACTTCCTTAATGTAAAACGTGTATATATATATATACGTGTGCGTGTATGTGTACGTATATAGTAATACGAAGATTCGACGTTTAATGGTTTTCACGGCGCCGAAAAGCCTCGCGATATTCGTCGCCGTAATACGCGTGCGTCATCGCGCGTTGTACACCGTAAATGGAAAAACCGTATTAATCTAATAATTTCTACGCGACGAAGGTTTTAATTCGAATTACGGCCCTGAAGGCGTTACCTCGGGCGTCGCGCCCGAAAAACTACCCCGTCGACGTCGCGTCAATAAGCTTTCGCTCCCCGGCAGGTCGCTGGTTCGGCTCTTATCCCGAGCTCCGCGACGACAAAACGAAACGTCCGGTACCGTTTACCTCGGCCCAATTTTCCCCCATCACCACTCCGTAGTCCCGGGTGAATTTCGATATATCACGTCGATCGGCGAACACGTCGCCGGCGTCCGATTCCGGGGCGCCAACGATTTGTTTTCGATTCGACAATCGCCAACGATCGAAATATGAACCGTTTTGTTCGGCCCATCCGGACGACGAAAAACCTACCGGGACACCAATGTATTTTAGTGGTTAGTGATGTAGTGGGTGGGATAGGGGGGACGAATGACGCACCGAGGTCCGGCGGCGGCGCGTAGTTCCGGAATGCGACGGAAAAACGTAAATTACGATTGCCGTTTAAGTGCACCGGTGCTACGCCGTGTACGCGCGAATATACGAAATAAGCGTAACCCCGTTGGGACCTTACGCGTTTATGTAGAAATACGTTGGTTTCCTGTTCCGGCTAATGTCCGCGAACTCATTATAATACCGCTTCCCCCTCACCACCCGTCCCATTACCACCAATCGCCGAGAAAATGTTGACGAATTTAATTCGATCGCGCGACTCGCGGGGACTACGGTTTCGCATTATTATTGGATTAACGGCCCCGACGTGTTCCCCTATTCATTTACAAATACGAATCGGAACGATTTATTTATATCCGCTACGTCCGTGTTCGACGAATCCGAAGGGCCGTTAACGAGATTATCGTCGGTCTCGTAAAAAACATCGAGTATCGCGGACTCCCCGTCGGTCGACGACCAAAGAGGCCGACAAACGTCGGATTTCCTTATCCGGCTGTGTCGTTGGTCTTTCCACTTCCGAATAATCCAGCGCGGTAAGATAAATATATATATATATCGCTCGGAAAACCGTTGCAAATAGTAAACTTCCCTCGTACACGTCTATTTACGTTGTAACCGTTCCACGAGACAAAGTCTTAGTCCATATAGGTTTTCGGCCGGTTTCCGATTCGCGTAAATTATAATCGGACTCGTTTCGGTCCGTTTCTTACGAACAGGTGTTCGAATCACGAACGGATTTCGGGCACACCACAATACTCCGCAATACCGGAACGATTACGTAAATTGTGTACACGGAACCCGCGTAATTTCTTTCAAATTGTGTAGTTCGCGCGGACGTCGATCGCGGTCTGTCGATATATACATTTAAAACGCGTGATCCGTTCGCGCGAATACGAGTTTATCGGACGTTAAACGTACCCCCAGCGGTATCAGCCGCGCGAACAAATATTTGCTCTTGTTCACCGAAATCGTCGAGACGGTTACCGGTAAACTGTGAAACCGTCGGTCGCTCCGGCGATATCGTTTAAACAGTTAATCGAACGCGGCAACGCGCGCTTATTCCGTAAATTCGCGAAACCATTTACTACGCCGGCAATCCGTTTTTAAATTAAAAACGATCGAAAGTCGCCGCGTACCGGCGCACGTATTATTCGTATAATTGTCCTTACCGTCGATAACGTCGCGACCGAATTCGAAATCGCTTTTCGAACGATCTTCCGTCCAGACGGGGACGGAATTTATTACGACTAATTTCGGATTTCGGTTTTTTTTTTTTTTTGTGTACTCTTCCGGATCGATCGTTTCCACTTGAACCGTATTTCCACCTGACGGGACTCCCGAAACTACGTCGTCACCGCCTACGCCCGTCGGCGCGTGTGTACCTACGGACAAAACGATAATTTACGGCGGCCGGGATCCGTTTACCACGCGCGGCCATTGGTTCACCACCACGCGCCGCCGTATCAACGCCTAATCTATCGTCGTGTTTTCGTTTTTTACGACTCCGCCGGTACCGTTGTCCCACGTTCGTCCGTTCGTAGAACGGATAATATTGTTCGGCGGCCAAATACGGACGATCGTAACGTCCAACGACGACGACGACGCCGCCGCCGCCGCCGCCGCCGCCGAATTACGTTTACGAATTTCTATTCGGAAACCGAGACGACGGTCTACGAACGACGACGAATACGGCTGAACATTTTACCATACTTCGGGGCGGGGTGTGTGCCGAAACGGTAAAAAGAAAATTGTCCCCGATCGGACTCGCCAAGCCGGCGAAATGAAAAAAATTCCCGTCATTTTTTAAACATTCCGCGGCCGATTATTATTGTTATTACGATTAACTACTATCGAACGGACCGAACGCGAAATTCGACAATACCGATCGTACGGTACGCGACGAATGTTAGCGCCGTAACGAACGGGCACGATTTTATCGAACGTTCCGGGGGACCCGTCTAGAAAAAACGACCGTTTTCGCCGAAAAACGTCACTGCGGTCATCCTCCGGCCGGTGTTCCAACGACGGTCTCGAAAAGCTCGAACGCGGCTCGTCGGCTGGTGTATAGAGAAATAATCGTCGTCACCGGTCTCCCCACGCACACCGCGGGTACGTTTCGATCGAACGAAACGTCCGAAACGGCGTACGTATTCGAAAGGACCGGACAGCGCGCGCGCTCGCCGAAATGGTTAGGTATCGTTGGAACGGTGCACGCGTTTTCATTTTCGTATACAGCCCTGTTCATATCCCCGAAATCAACGACCGTTTGACAAGACGTCACGACGGCGGCGACATTTACGACATTTAATTATTCGCGCCGAAACGCACGCGTCGAATTCGCCGTTTAAATTGGCCGTACGCGCCATCCTTCGACGTTATTACGGTGTTCGGCGAAATCGATTCCGGCGTGTTGTCCAATACAATCGTTCGATTTCCGGCCGTTTCCGCCGGACCGTTTTGAAAACAACGCGTGGGGATACGCACGCGACGGTTATAATGGTTATTTTCGGCCCGCGCCCGCCACCGTTACCGGTCCGACAAACGTCCGTAAATCGACGTTTTCGTCTATTCGCGCGCGAGACGAGGAGGACTAAGCCGTCACGTTTGACGTCCGGAAAACCGATTCTCGTCTACCCGGCGCGTATAATTAACGGCGACGGTATTATTATTATTATTATTATTAAATCGGCGGCTACGGCGGAACGTCTCGTCGTCGCGTACAAAACGAATCGCGTGCAGCGGCGGCGGCAGTTCGCTCGAATCTCTCCCTTTGAAACCGGAGGTAAAAAAAAAAATAGCAGAAAAATTTTTTTTAATAATACCGGTGGAAAACGCGTAGGCAATATTCGTACGAAACGTCGCGGAAACGAATTGCCGGAGAATAATATTTTCTTCGTCCATTGTTTCGCGCCATCGCGTGTACGTATATAATACGTAATAATGATGTCGTCGCGCCGACGAAATTAACGATCGAAAAAAATCTCGCCGGCCGTTTTATGAACCGTTACCCGACGCTCCGGGACACGTTTGTCCGGAACGCCAACAATTCGCCCGTTCGACCACTAGTGGCTTAAAGGGCGAATTCGCCCATCCGACCAAACGCTTCACTCGTCGTGCCCGCAGGAATAACGGTCGTTCGGGTATTCCGAATATTCGCGGATATGCCGCGTGCTAGTATCCAAATCAGCGCGATGATGCGAACGACATAAAACTCTCCGCGTCGGAGACATTTCGGTAAAACGTCGTGATACGTTCGTAAAGCGCTCACTTGCCGACAATGTCGTTTCGAATTTTTTCTGTTGAAGACGTCGATCACGCTATCTAAAACGTTTACGGTCGACCAACGGTGTACTTAGACCTGAATTTCTGGAGGGGGGGGCGATTAATTTTTAAATAAATAAATCGGACGACCTTAACGAAACAAGACACATTATAAACTTTAGTAGATTATTCGTTTTTAACGAATACGTTATATTATAACGTGTATTTAAAAATATTTTAGTTTTTCCTTATTATTGACTAAAGATATACGTCTCGTGAGAAATTAATTTTTCCTAAACATTTGCAAAGGGGAAAGGGAGAGGTTTCCCCATTAGTACGCCACTGCGGTCGACCTTATTCGACGACGTGCCCGAAACAGATTCGACAACGCCGTCTCGTACTATCGAAATACCGACGAAACGATAAAGTGTCGCGGCAAACGCGTTTCGTTTACGCGAACGCACCGCGAACGGTCGAATGAACAACGACGATCCGGTACGTTATGTTACGTCCGTAATTATTTTCGGGCGTGTATACGTCCCAGCCTTCCAACCGGCCTAAGGTTCTGGAAACCGCGCGTCCCGAGCGCAATCGCCGAATCCGACGGAGAGTATGGAAATCGTGAACGGGAAAGCGTCCCTTCGTTCCTACGGATTTCGTCCGAATATTGACGCGTTTCGTCACGGGGCCGAGTATCGGCGAGCATTTGGGAAACGCCGGCGGTGGCCGAAATTCGTGTCGGCGTTGTTACGCAATTTACGGCTTTCGTTTCGGTTTTTTTTTTTTTTTTTTTGTTTTCGGCTAACTGGTTCCTGGGCGCGGTGACTTTTTGGCGCGTACCGGACGTTAAACGTGACGCGAGCCGAACTCGACGACGGTGACGAAAAAAAAAACGAAGCGCGTTTTTCCTATTTTGTTTTTTTATTACGTTGGACGACGACGCACGACAAACACCAGCAGCAATAACAAACAACAACGGCAGCGGGGGCACGGCGTACGCGTATGCGTGCGTGTATATATTTATAATAACGACAGCCTCCGCGGACCAGGAGCCGACCGGTCGCGCGCGCAAACACCCTGCAGGTGGTACACGCAACGCACACGCGGCGTCTCGTCTTGTGCCGCGCGTTCAGTATCGTCAGTCGCCAGCTAGCGGTCGGTCGTCGTCGTCGTACATACAGCACGCCCAGCGCGTTCCCTCTCGTCGTTGCCCGTGTACGTATTTTGCCCACACACACACGTCGTCCTCCGCGAAAACCAGGCACACTTCCCTCCCGTCGGCTATATGTCACACGTGGATCTCCGTCGGGCCGATCGCTTGCACCGTTGATCGACGACCGTCGTCATGCCGGACCACACCGTCGCCGCCTACACCGGTCCAAGTCGCCGCCGTCCGTTGCTGCGGATCGGGTCGCTGTTGCTGCTGTTTTCCCGTCTGCACGGTGAGCACTTTTCGGCCGCGTACCGAAATCGTACGTACGCCGGCGCACTTACGGCCGGCCGTTACCGGTTAGGGGACTAACGGCTTTGTCGGGGGGAAACGCGCGGCGATAATAATACCGGGTCGTTTCGTTTTTCTACGTAAACATTTGCGATTTAACGCGACATTATACGCCGTACAGTATTTAAAAGCGCGCGCGGGCCGTCCGCCCGTGGCCGTTCGAAGTAATCCGCGGAACAACGTAAACAAAACGAAACGTTTTATGTAAAATCCCACTCCGCGTCCATCCCGCCGCCCACACGCTCACACCGTTCCCCCGGTTTTCGCGAAACGAATTTCTCCGCGACCCGTGCAAATAAAATTACTAAACGCGACACGTTGTCTAGCGCCAGCGAACGACCCGTTCTGGTTTTTAATTCTATTACCGAACGCCTTTTACTGCGGCGCAATTAGCTCTACAATTAGCGTACGAAATTTCCGAATAGACTCTCAACGGCGACGAGTTTTTCGCGAAACGTACCGTTGTTAGAACGAACGCGTTATAAAACTTTCCGAATAATGAACTACCTCACCCAAGGGACTCGGCCCTTCCCTTAATCCGGCCTTGTACACTGCCGATTGCCGCCAGTCTCCGTCCTATCACTTATACCTACGTATATACGCTGGCGCAAATATATCGGCGGCGCAGGGGTCGAAAACACTGTCGTTAAAAATTTTTTTTTAAAAAATTCCGAAATAAAGCGATTTGGACGACGAACGCGAGCGGCGCGCGTAAAATTGACGTTAACGAGCGTTAAACTTCCAAAAATATTGAAACGATATAATATAGCCGCGGGCGAGGGATGTCACACTTCGATCAGTGCGCTCGTTTCGGTGTCTGTCTCTCGCTCACCGCTCGGTACTTTACGTATATTGAATTTCTTTGAAAACCAACAACGTGAAAACTGAACGAAATACGTTCTTTTCTTCTTCGCGTTATTTTTCGTGCGACGGAACGCGCGCGCGTTTCGAAAGAAATACGTCATATTTTACGTATTGTATATACCGGTACGGTCGTTTTCTTTTCGCTATAACGGGAAAAATGGGGGCAAAAAAACTACGATCGTTCGGAAAATTTTTCGATTGTACCGTTGTCAGAAATAAATCGGGCGTAAAGGGGCGCTACCCTCCCTATCGCCCCCATACCCCGGAAAAAAAACGTTACTTAAAAACATTATCTTTTTAAGTACCGTATTCGAACGTCGTTAAGGAACTCGCGGTACGATTTGTTTACAAGAAGAAACAAACACCGAAACAACGTATTTCTATTATAATGACAGATCAACGATGTTCGAAAACTTTGAATAAGTTCCCAAAGCGAATTACGTTTTGTTATTTTCATTCGTCTCTCCTGGCGCGCGCGCGCTAACTTACGCGAAAATGTAGTCCGCCGAATCGCGTTCGTAAATGGAACGTACATTTTCGACGTATTACGAAACGAATTATTACACTTTGATTATACCACTCGCGTCGCCAACCATACGCCCGTAACCGGGTTCGTGTGTTTATTTGTTCGCGACTAAGTGTATCGGTATAACGTTACGTAATATCCGATTAAATTCGTTAATAACACAGGTTGTCGTGTTGGGCCGAGATTGTTTTTTTTTTTTGTTGATCTGAATATCGAATCCCCGAACGTTTCATCGCGCCCGTTTTAATTAACTGGATAATGGTAATTCGTTTCGTTACGTTCACAAGTCCGTCCGTTCGTTCGGGAAACGTTACCGTCGGCAAACCGCGGACGGACGTATTGTCGAATCGCGACGAAATGACGGCGACCTAAACGAGCCCGCGCCAACGAGTTTCGGTCTCGAAAACCGAACCTGGTAAACGATGGTTGGCCGATCGCGACGACCGTCGGCCGTCGTCGAAATAAATTTCGCGTCCGGGACGACGGCATTTCGGAGACGATTTGGACGGTTACGAATGGTTACGACGGTTATGAATGGTAACGGACGACGTTATACGTTCGCGTTTCGAATAGTTCGATTTCGGGTTTTTTTTTTTTTTTGTTGTCCGTGCCGGACGACGCGTTTAACGCATTCCCCTCCGGCGTCGACGCGTCGGTTCGATAAAACCACGCGCCGGTTAACTATGGCGCGCGCGCGTTCGTTCCCGAAACGCACGGCTCGAACGTGCGGCGCCGGGTCCGTACGTAGGAATCGAGAAACGTTCAGCCGCCGCGGTTGGAAACGGCCCGAGCCGGCGGGGGCAACGGATTTCCAACAAAATCAGATCACTCGGCGGCGGCGGCGGCGGCGGCTTCCTGCCATCGCGAGTCCGCAACCGGTTTTTCGTTTCTCGTGTTGTTTAATAATTACGACCGACGTCGTAATTTATTCAGATTAACGTTTCTCGGACGACGTTCGCACGAAGGGAATAAAAAAAAAAAAAAAAACCGAAAAACGAACGTTCGTTACCCAACGTCTCTTGTCGATCGCGGACGAACGGAACGAAATTGAACGTTCCGCGCGGTCACGCTAATTGCCGCGCTACGGAATCGTGAACGAATTATCGCCGTACGGACGGAATAAAACGCGAGAAGCCAGCGACTTACCGGAGACGGTGTAACCCGTAGATGGCCGACGGCCGTTCCACTCGCGTCCGGGAAACGACGGATCGCGAAAAACGCGCGCGTACCGATCGCCGGCCGTCGTTTCGGACGATTTTCGCTGACCGTTATTATTATTGGCCGCGCGACGACGGACGTCCGTGTGTGTATTCGAACGGACCGAACAACGGCGGGAAAAAGTCGTCGCCGGCCTTGGTCGAACCGCGCCAAATACGATTTCGTCGATTTTCCAACCCACGCGGTACCCGTATTCGATGTATATTGGCGTACCTGCCGCTACGACGTCCGTAATAAACGAAAACACCGAACGCCGTAACTTACGTAGAGAGTACGGTTTCGCGCTACGTCCCGGACAAATCGAAATTCGACTATTTTCCGCGTTTACCGGGCGTTCGTTTTCGCGCGAACACCGGCGGTGCGTATTACTCGGTTTCGCTTAAAATTCTATTTAAAAACAAACAAACGATGAAACGGAACAACGACGAAAAAAACCCTAGATCGAGCGTAACGCTTTGAACGCGGAAATTAAGTTACTACTTAAAAAAATAACGTTTTTTTTTTTTTTCCAATTTCGAAAACAAAAAAAAAAAACAAAAATAAACGGCCAACGTCTTTGATGTTACTACTTAAAACCGTCAAGTATTTTTCAACGATATTTTCACTTTGATTTCGGTATTTCGTAATAAACCGAAAATAATATTCCGAGAACGTTTATAGCGCGAAATTTGTGCCCGTTAATCGGTTTCGACGTAAGTGTAAGAACGAAAATCGAACGATATATATATATAGTTTTTTGTTTTTTCGGTAAAAACGCGCGAGCGACGGCAACGACGAAACTCTATTAGCGAATTCGGGATGTCTACCGTAGCGCCGGAGACGGGCGATAATATTAAATATTCGGAAGCGATTGTCGTCGGAACTGAAAAACGGTTTCGAACGCGTTTCTCTTCCTCGCGTAGAGAATAATAATTAGCGTTTGTCGCGAATCAACGTACGGCACTCGTTCGGTACGTCGGAAAAACGGTAACGTTCGAATTACAAACGGCGTCGATCGAAAACCCCCAATATTGATTCCGCGTTTACTTGGAGCGAACAGCGATTAACGTTTCTTAATAAAGAGCCGCGTCGTAATCGGTTTCGCGTAACGTCGATCCGAATTTTCGTATATACGAGTTATTTATGTTTCGTAAACGAACGTACGGCGTACTTCGAATCGTAACGGAATATGTCCGTCGTATTACCGCACTTGGTACGTTAACGGTAAACGTATAATACGTACACGGTACGCGCACTTAGCGGAGCGCTCGAATTTTTCCGGCAAAGAGAGGGGAAAGTTAACGCGCGCGAAATGTTATAAGCGTGTTACGGGCTTACGTTGTGACACCTGTGTCCGTCGCGGAGGAGTCGCTGGAAACGTAGAAACGAACGGGTACGCGCGAAACGTATCCCGCGGACGAATTCGTTTACGTCCGACGCGCCGACGAGGCTCGTCGATCGTCCATTACGGGCCGGCTACGTACGAAAATCCGAAACGGCCGTAACTTAAACGGCGTACTTAAACGCGAACGCGTGTTTATTTCGAAAATCTCGCCCGGTTAGGTTCTGCTCTTCGGCTCCGGACGGCCCCGGCGTGTCGGTTCGAATTTACGTTCGGTGATTATATTCCGGCGGCGGTTCGGGGACGCGACAATCACGACCCGACCTCGGGCGTTCATTTACGGGAAACGACGACGTTAGGTCGATCGAAACGGTGACCGGGTAAAGATTCGAAAAATCGCGTACGCCGAAAAATGTTTACGAATGTCGCGGTGGAAGGGAACACGCGATACACTCGCCGCCACTTTCCACCTAACCCCCCCCTCCATTCACGACCCGCCACAGCGCACAATACGTCGAGTGCGACCCTTGTATATAACCGCGACGCGATCGAACGTTACAAATACAAATATTTACCGGCGTGTCCTATTTAAAATCGTTTAAAACCCGAAACGTAATCGAAACTTTCCGAAAAACGGCGAAATACTATTCGAAATGTTCGAGTCCAACTTTCCTATTCGTTACAAGATTAGATGTATGTATATATATATATATTTATTTATGTTTCGGTAGCAAATGTTTAAAAACGTAAATAACCGGCCGGATACGTTAAAATTTCGATATATTATTTCTCTACCAAACGCGAATAAACGAGTTATTAACGTAATTCGTTTATCTCGTACGAGGCGTCGAATTATGTAAAATTGTTTGAATCGATTTCTTCGCGCGAGCGATCTCCCTCCCCCCTCTCTGCGTCGCCGTTGCCGAACATTTTTATGATCAGACGAATAGTGCGGATGACACGACATTTTTTCGTCCTTTTCGTAGCGCGAAAACAATATAATAACGGGCGGCGATCTCGCGTTTGGAACGTTTTATCGATTATAAAATAATAAAAACCCGAACGTTAAGTCGCTACCGTTAAACAGATTATGACGTACACGTATTGTAGTGGCACTTTATTTCGTAAAAAGGATGTACGAACGCGCCTTTGTTCGAACTTAACGTTTTTCTTTATTTTTTGTTTTTTTCGTTCGCCTATTATTAACCCCCGGCGTCTTCTCTCTTATTAACGCTATTTTCCGCGAAATGTAAATAACGAACGAACGGGAGAAAATGATTTAATCCGCGCGGTGCGTTATATTATTTTCGTACGCGGACGGGCGCAATTAGCGTACGAAGCGCCCGTTTTCTTTTTTAATATTATCGAACGATTTAATTGAACGCGACGCGGCCCGGAGTTGGCGAAATTCCATTTTCATAATCGCGAAATATTTTTTTTACGATCGCGCGCCGTTGTAAAAACGGATTACGATACCTGGCCACTACGTGCTTCGTGTTTAACGTCCGTTTTAAAAGTATCGATCGGACGCGACGCGTCGATATTAAAAGGGGAGGGGGTGGTGATGATGTGAGTGGGGGGGGGTGTG